>JANHGN010016847.1:0-37910 GCA_024605025.1 Megaceryle maxima
TTATTTACTTTTTTTTTTGGTTTTAAAATCAACAGTTTTCAAAATGTCATGCTAGAGACTGCAACTCATGGTGTCACAAGACTATGGCAAGATATTTAGAGATAAATCATGTGCTAAACGGAAGTTCTCCTTTGTCATGCTTTACAACTTAGAGCTGCCCAAGGCTTATTTCTTTCAAGTGTTGTGTGTTTGGCTTCAGCTTTCATAAGACTCGCTGAACTCGTGTTTTGTTTTCTGGGTTTTAGAAAAAGTCACGGCCCTTCATGTCTTTACTGTGTGCTTATGGTAGAATAGGACTGTAAAATAGCGAGTTGTCTTAATAGCCCATCCAGTTTAACCACCCAACTTGGATGGCCCAAGTAATATAAAACAATGCTGAGACTCCATTCAGTTGCACAATAATGTGCACGCTCTTTTATTCCTCTTGCTGCTATCAAATTACTTCTGAAGCATAAAACACCTTTAAGTGGTGGTGTAATTATGATGGCTGTGCTTGATCTTGCATGTACTTCACACGTGGAAACTCCATTGAAGTTGGTGGGTTTGTACCCTTCAGCTTGGAAGCAGGCTTCCAAGCCTGCCCTGCGACTGCTATTTATGACACCATATAGTCCCTTGAAAATCTAACTCAAAAGATATTGCTTGAGTTGACATATCTTTTCAGCATGACTGATACTGTAGAGTTAAACAGGATTAGGCTGATAGTGAGATGAGGAAGGGTTTTTTCAAAACATAGTCACTCTCTGTAGCAGTTATACCCTGACTCCTCAATTAATTTTATCTAGATGGTCTCCGACAAAATTGCCAGATGAGCACTTCAAAATAACCAGGAGGTGGTTGCTTCCACAGAGCAGCCCTGATGGCCTGCTAATGGAGGAGGTAATTACATTTGCACTGTGAGAAGCACTCCAGTGCTGAGGCACAGGCAGGGATTTCATGCTCTTCTCAGTGTTTTAACTCTTCACCACTTTGCGCTGAAAGTCGAGGCAGCATAAAGCAGTGGCTGTGTCTGTGCCTTGAAAACTGCCTCCAGTAACTCTCACCCTTTCCTCTCTCTCCCCCCAGGTTTGCTTAGCTGCCCCACACAGACATGGAGCAAAGGTATCACCTGCATTTCCCTGCAGTGTGAGCTGTGTACATCTCTTATTCCTGGTTACCCTAGGTCATTCCTGGGTCATTTTCCCTTTTTCTGCAGGATTTGAAGGGGGATTACGGCTGCGGTGCCTTTCTGTTAATCTGCAGTTACGAATCCCCCTGGTCTCTTCTGAGTTTAAGTATGGCTGATAGCATTTTCTTGAGAGAAGAAAATGTTCATTTCTGGTGCCTGTTACCCTCCTTCCTGCAAGCAGAAATGTTTCTTTTAATATTTTTTTTAAATGCCTCAGGAGATAGGTTTTTGTCTTTTGATCTCAGAAATGTTTGACAACTCATGTTACCAGCCTTTTGTTTGAAATATGCTGGAAATAGTCCTATTATTTTGCCTTCAATACTACCTTCCTTTCATAGTCCATTTTAACTTCATTATACATTTCATATATCATATTTTGTAAGCATATCATTATACACTTTCCCTCTCCTTGTCCACTTAATGGCTTTTTACCCTTCTAAGTTGAAGGCACATTTTAATCAATCTTTCATAAATTTATTTTAAACATTTTCTTCCTCTACCTTTTTTTTTATTTATTTTTTAAGAAAAGGAGAGATAAGAAAATAAAAAGGCAAATGATATAGTTGCTAACCTGGTTCTTTTGGCATCAAATATCTGATGTTATTCATGGCAAACCTGTGGGACTCCAGAGCCTGGTGCATGACAGCAATGCTTCCAGCAGCTTTGCACATATTTTAGACACAATGTGAGGGAGATTTTTGCTTTACTTCTACAGGAGTACTGCTCTGCCCCTTGGCAGCTATTGCACAACCTTGTGTTTCATGGCATGACAACTCACTTTGGTTTTAGTGTAATTCTTTACGAGTGGCTGTAGTGAAGACAAAGTGCAAAGGCTCGTGCTCCTGATGCCATGTGTGGCTGTATATGTCTCTCCTGGTTAAGAAACGCCTGATGGAGAATGTCATTCAAAATGTACTATTTGTTTTCTGACAGTATGGTGCATATATTGCCACCTGCCAATCCCCTATGCTGTGAAATATATTTTCATATTAACTTCATAAAATTCCTGTATTGGGACTGAATGTGGTGTGGAGCAGGGCAGGTAATTTGGCTCTTCCCAGTTTCAACATACAGCTTTTTTTTTTTCTTTAGCTCCACTTGTACAGTTATACCTTAATACATAATGTATTCCTAAAAATGTATTCAGGATCAAGCTGGCTGAGCATGGTCCCCTGAGTTAGAATCATTGCTACTTACTACCTAATAATCTAATGGGTTAGTACCCCTGCGTGGAAGATGCTGGGGGTATGGGAATGAATCTCCTCCAGTCTTGTGGAAGTGAATCGGCGCTTTCAAAGTAGTGGAAGGATTCCTGGAAGCATTTATGGGATTTAGAGAAGGAAGAGAAAAGCATTATCCAGCTTGAACAATGCACTCAAAGCATTGTCATGTGCAGAGAAAGGAGAGAGGCATCTGGATGAAGAGGGGGAGGATCCAGGTGTGGAGTCCAAACAAGGCAGAAGTTCAGGTCTGAAACCAGAGCAACTTCTTGGAGCTGCTTATCTAGGATGAAAATAATTCTGAATTAGCTGGAATTCTAAGGGTTTGAACCCAAACATAATTAGAAGTTCGGTAGGATTTGGATAGAAGTTTCTGGGCTGGCAAATTTCTTGGCGTTTTTCTGCAGAGGCTGTTGAATGCCAGCAGTCATGTGTTCAGTGACCATCACCTGTGGTCATCATAATATGTGCAATTCTTAAATATTTGTTAGTTATCAAAAGCCCTAGTCCTCCTTTAAAGCCTTCATGGCCAGAGGTTTTGTGTTATACAGTTTTGTACCCCGCTGCTGCTCTTGGGGTGTGACGAGGGTAGTGCGGATGGTGCTGCACCACAGTTACCAAGAAGCTTAACCAGAGTCTCATCCAGAAACTGAAGGACTAGCAGATCACTCACCCTTCACTAGCACCTTGTTTTGCTGGAGACAGTGTTGCTGTGGTAGAATTGCTGTGATGTGTGGTGTTTGTTTTGTGTTGGGGTTTTTTGTTTGGGCTTTTTTTCTTTTCTTTTCCCTGTTGCTGGATGGGGAAAGAAAGTATTATCTTCTAACAAGAGGATGTTTCCTTGCTAATCAGCAAGGGGCTTGGTCGGTCTCTGAATTCTTGGAACTGACTTTAAAGCGAGAGATAGACATATGTTTGTGATTATTGTATGCCAGCATTATTTTGTAATGGGATTGTTGGCAGTAACTGTTATTGGGAATTTTCTCTGTATTAATTTAAACTGAGACTCATCAAATTAAATTTAGCTGAAGGACAAAATCACTCTGAGTTCAGTACCCTTCCTCTCCTCCTTCCTCCACCTCTGCTCCCAGTCCCACATATAATGTGAGTCTCCAAGGTCCTTGGCCAGCAGCCCTGCTCCAGGCTCAGCAAAGTTTTCTCTATTTGTGAGAACAAAATCTGTAGTGAGCCCGGAGCAGTCCCCTCAGACTAGCAGCATGCACAGAACAGGCAACAGATGCTGGTATTTTTTTGTAAACCCAAAACCTAATTATGCTTGGAGCAGTCCCACAGGTCTGGGAAAAAAACTCAACAAAACAACAACAAACCAACCTGATTTATGGATTCCAGTCATAACTGCTGGGTTTTAAAGCAGGAGGATATGGGTTTTTTTGGTGATGCTTGGTCACCTCAACCTCGGGAAAGGAGGCAGGAGCATTATCAGAGTGGGAATGATGGTGTGTTTGGTGCCTTCCCACCACAGGTCTGCATTTTGGGGCTCTCCATGTCACCCATTGAGATCTAAAGCCTCAATGGAGCATGAAACAGAGAACTTGGCATTTGGCAGCCATGCAGGTGTGGTCCAAACAGCTACATTTAGTAAGTGTTTATGGCTGATAAATCTGTTTCTGAAGTGCTTTTAAGAATACCTGTCATACTACAATGTCAAAATCCAGTGTGAATCTGCACAGCTTACTATTTTTGCTGTTTCTTAGCAGATATATCTTGTTTTCATTTATACTGAATGACACTTTATTCCTATCGCAGTGTCTGCCCTGCAGGCTTGGCTAGCTGGAGAGCCTTGACCCTTTTCTGATCCAGCCTTCCAGAGACTCGGAAAAAGCCAAAAATATGAAAACTGCCTTATAAGAAAACATAAATTATAAAGTAAATAACAATCTTTTCCCCATCAGGACACAATATGTGTACGCCTGAAGCAGGAGAAAACTACAAAGAATTTCCCAGTGCCTTGGGTGTTTTCACTGGCTCTCATGAGCTTCTAGCTTGACTGGACTAACAGCCCATGGTCACTTTTGGACATATTTGTGTCTCTGTAGCTCTCATTTTAGGTGCAAGAGGCTACTAATAGATTTTTTTTTTTTTTTCCCCCTAAAAGGAGGCTAAAAGATTTATATTCTCTGTGTTCTGCTTGTGTATGATGGAGAGATGTTACAGACTGTAGAAAATTTCATTTGAATTGTAGTTGTAAAACACATTAGCACTAAGTAGAAAGTAAAATAGTCACTTCTGGGTGAAGATGAGGTAAAGGAGTGTGGAAATAGGGCTCCCTGGGATGGCTGGGAGGTGTCCCTGTGTGCTAGGGAGGCCTGCAAGCCACCAGGGTCGCTTGGGCACAGGGCAGACCCAGAGGCCTGACAACAGCTTTTGACATGAGGTCTTTTGGCAGAAGCATCCCCTCTTCCTTTGGAGGCATTCAGGCCCTTGAGACCTGATGTCTGACTAGAAGACATAACTGAGACAGGGACTTGGATTTCAGAGGGTGACAACAGTTTGTAGAGGGGTGAGCTCTGACTGGAGTTAATAGACACTTCATGCTGATTGTGAACCTGCTTGTTTGTCCAGGAAAGCTATGTTCGTGTGGCTATGACTCTTGGAGTACTGTGTTTTGGACAAGACCGTGGTTTTGAAGTGAATACCCTGCTTGTCTTTGCTTCTTTTGCCTTGGTTTCTGTTGCAGAGACATCTCCATGTGCTCAGATTCCCTTCAAATGAACTTGGTGTGTGTAGCTGGAATATGCTCCAACAATAATGTGCATTCAGAAAAGAGCTGGTCTGAAGCAAACCCCTGTAACATCGGCAGTCTGGCCTTTGGCCCCCAGCACCAGCTGTCCTATGCTGCACACGCCATCAGAGAGCTCCACATTAGGTATAGCCTTGGCATGGCTGCAGGAAAGCTAATGCTGAGACAACAGTTGGACAAAGCAGGATCAGTCTTTATAGTGCCCTGGCATGATTTGTTAAGGCTGAGTCCTTCCAGCAAATCCTTAAGAATTTCAGCAACTATAAGTTTTTTATAGTAAATCAGATTTTTGCACCCATCTGGCTGACTGGTTATAAACATACATTTGTCAAGTTGGCTTGTTATGTTTTGTCAGTAATAAAAGGAAAACGCACAATGTGTAGTGGAGCATTCATCTGCATCTGCTTTTGATGACTTACAGCTCTTGCAGATGAACACAAATAACCATGAAAATTGGTTTGCATGTGAAATCCCAAAGACAAAAGGCTCAAGCACACCAAAGCAACAGGTTGGCATATTGAAAATATCAAAGCAGGCTGACCACTATTGCTGCTGCTCTGAGTCACATATTCTGGTACAATAAAGAGCTAGTGGGAAATAAATAGTGACCTGTCTGGTTTTTAGGGGTGCCAGGCATCCACTACTCTTGTCAGTGATATGCCTGACTTTCAGCATATATTCAAATGTATTGACCCAGGCCTTCAGTGTGAGCCTTCGCTGAGGGATAAGCAACACTAATTAACTTTCCTCCTTTCCTCTGAATCTAGCTAATCTAAGAAATGTCTTATTGATTGTGATTTTGGTAAATTCAATTGGTGTATTGCACGCTGTGAATGTAAGGAGGAGGGTTTGCTGTTAAGGGCTGCAGTCAGTGGCAGAGTGTTTCCCCTTGCTCAGCATGGCAGGAGAGATGTGCTCTACTTATGCTCCCTCTTGCTCTATTCCTGATATTTTTGTTGCTTTGATGTAATGTAGGTATTTTTGGGTGGATTCAATGATCATAACGACAAAGGATCTAAAGCATTAAAATCTAGCAGCATCGTTGCAGTACAGTCACAGCAGACTTAGGAAATATCAACACTGAGCCAAGATAGAACCTAGACATAGGACATAGATATAGCCCAGAATGGATTTACAGCTAAGTCCCACTGTGTTCCATAAAACCAGAAATTTCTCCATTTTAGTGTATAGAAGGGATACATCTGCCTTTCTGACCAGTGTGGTGCAAATGGGGGAGAGCCTGGCATTGGTGTTCTGTGGCTTGGTTACATGCCAGGTCTTTGGGTGGTAGTTGATATTAACTTCTCCTCCAGCACATGTATGATTTTGGAGCATTTGAAGTAGAGAACCACTGATGCTCCAATCCAACGTGTTGAAGGAACATTCTTTCCATGAGGAAACTAAATCAACTGAATGAAAGATTCATACTTCAACCTCTGTCCTCCCCATCTCCACCCCACCAGCCTCTGTGTAAGAGGAAACTCCAGAGGAATTCAAGCAAAATGTGGTCTGAAAGTGTATGGCTTGTGGCTAGCTGCCAGGAGCTATGTTTTAAGGGTCACCACCTGTAGAACCCGAAACACCAAAGAGAGACTTGTGAAATCTCCAAAGGGGGCATACACTTTGCAGTATAGACTCCTCTTTCCACAGAGCCTTTCAGACTGCTTGGCAGTTACAAGCTTTTTACAGCAAGTCAAATTTCTTCACCCATCTGCTTGTCTGCTTATGAAAATGTATCCCTCTGGTGCACTTGTTACATTTCATTACTGTTAAATAAAGTAAAAAGTCAACATACCTTGCCCACTGGTTTAGTCAGGTGTATCCACTTCTGATGAACTGCATCTCCTGGAAAATGAACACAGATGCTCTGGACATATATATCACCCCCTGCTACAGCTTCCAGGTCTCTGATAACAAAATCAACTTCATTAAGAATGAGTATAAAGGTAATGCACACCAAACAGAACAGCCACACCAGGAAGCTTTCCAAGTGGAAATATGATGGATACATGATGCAGGTGTTGTCTTTCACAAACAATTACGTTTCCCTTGATTACACCCTCTTGAGACAGAAAAATGGGAAAGAAAGCAGTATTATTAATAGTCAGACTTATTTCTGATTGCTTAAGTGCTTTACTAAGATAAGATTTAGTAAAAGAAGTTAATAAAAACATCTGAATGGAATTGTTAGAATGGTAGAAACTTGCTTAGGCCTCAGTCATTCTGTATATCAAATAAATCTGATGCTGTAGCAACCATCTGCACTCCCTCTGCAGCGCCACAGGGTTTGCCCTCTCATGGGGAAACGTGGAGCACAACGGCCACAATCTCTAGGGACAGCCTCAATAGTTTGCTCTAATTTTGTCTTGTTGTCTTCAAAGTCTTAAAAATTAAGAACACATTTTATTGTGCTGCACATAAACAGTCATCCCCCAGTGGGAAAGTTAATTAAAATGGCCAATGCATCATATTACCAATCATCTGAGTAGTGCTCTGCTTTCTGATCTATGGCCTCCTGAACATAATTCAGGTTATACAGATGCAGGTGCATACAGACCCCACTGTAAAATGCACTTAGTCATTGTTTCATCACATGTTAAAATATCATTATTATTTGCTGTAAAGACAGAAATGTCTAGGGTCTAGTCCAATACCATGCCAAAGAATAAGACATAATTAACAAAACTGTGCCTTAAATACCAATCCCTATCCTTTTTCCTTTTGCTTTTCCTGTATCTAATTATTTTCAGTTTTCTAGACCCACTTGCCTGAGGCTGAAAGGGCTCAGTTTCATCCTGTTTTTCTTTCTGTACCTTTCCATCATCCTAATGGTTTTTATTTTTCTTTCCTTTTTCTGGCACTTCCTTAGCTGGTTGGTGGCTAAAGTGGACTGTTAACAGATTTTACAGCTTATATGTAGGCACTAACATCCACTCACACCATCTTCAAATCCCACAGTACGTGAGCACATTTTGCTTCCCCACCCTTCCTTGTCATCTCACTTTGGAACAATGTCCTCTTCATCCCAAGCTGATTTGCAGCTGATCAGCTGCATTTCTGTGGCTGGTAAACTGTTTTCTATAGGTATTTAAGTTGAAATGCATAGTCACTTTCCTTCAGTGTAACACACAAGTATACTTGGGATACTGTGTGAATGCAACATGGTACTACTGTATGTTCCTCATCTCGTAAGGAAAAGTCTCTGTGCGCAGCCCAGTCACCACCCAGCTCAGGGGACACTAGGTTTTATTTGTCTGGATTTATTATAAATTCTTACCCAAGGTTGTGGGCTGCAGCTCACACCTTAAAACCACGCAGTACTGGAATTCAGTACTATGGTATATAAACTTACCTATCCTCCCCCCAAGCCCTCATTTTTCCTTTAAATAGCCCTCCCATTACAAAGTAATAATCAAAGCCATGGTCTCCTCACAAGCACCCGATGCTGTGGCCCTGCTCAGGGATGTATTCTGGTACAGCAACTTGCTTTCTGCAGGGGGTATCTCAGAAAGCGGTGACTGCACTCTATCTGTTTATTTATAGGATCAAGATTAATGTAGTGTGGATGAAAAACATGTTTGTTTATAGGATTGTGACTAATGTAGTGTGTGCATTCTACATCAGTAAACATTAATGAATATTCCTCTGCGTGAGGTTGAATAAGTGACTCGACTGTTGCATTGTTCCCACACGAGAAAGCCGGGCGCTGCAGCGACCGTGTGAGGCAATTCTGGCTCCATCACAGGACCTTGTGTACCATACCCATTACAGAGGCCAAAAGCCAATGTTTCCATAGTGAATAATGACTTGGGGCACTGAAATGTTTATTGAGATTAGGCAGTGGTGACATTTAAACCTGTGGGATGGCACTGACAGTACAAAAATCAATTTTTTCATGTAGTACCCCTCAAATTTAAGATAATTCTAAGTGCTTGGCAAATAATTTAAATCCTGAGTGTTTGAGGACTATGACAGCAATTATACCAGTCATTATGAAATGAGATGGAAAGCAGTGAAAGCTCTGTAAGAAGCCCCATAAACAATGATAACACAGTACCATCACCAAGATATAGCCTGGTCTTTCAACCCAGTCCTTGCTGTATTTGCCATATGCAGCAGATGACTAGGATCCTCACTGCTGTGTGTGCAGAGTCCAAAGGGACAGCTGAGGCTGAGAATTCACTGTGTTCTTTGGGCACAAAGATCCTACTGGTGGCTCCTCACACCTGAGGACCTTGAAGTGCTCGCCCAAGAGTGAGTGTAACCCCTTTGGCAGAGTAAAGAATTGAAATATGAATTGCAAGGACCAACTCAGCATCGTGATGATTTTTGGTTTTAATTATTTGGTGCTTTTATTGTAGCCTACCTGCTTTGCCTTTATGTGCTTTAACCTTTTATGTGCTTACTTTTCCTTTGCTAGAGGATGAAGTTTATCCAAGACTTGTGTTAGGATTTGTTTCCTTAGGATGTTCAGCATGTGCAGGGGCTGCTCTCTACCATGGGAAATGCTTGGGAGGAGTGAAGGCACTACTCACCTCCTTCTTTCTCTTCATTCCTCCTTGCAGTTCCTCTCTAGCTACATCTCTAGCATTCTCCTACCTGCATCAGAGCTGGATGGCCAGGGTGAGGCACAAAGGTCTCATCTGCAAAGACGTCCCTCTCAGCTCAGTGTCCCCCTGCTACCCCTGTGCAATGCAAATGCCTATGCCGGATTGGCACCTGAGGGCTTCCAGCCCCCAGGCAAAAATTGCTGTCAGAGCTTTTCTGCAGCTTCCTTTTACCCTGACAACTCCCCTTACAGCTTTCCAGCCACCCTACATGTTTAAATTCCTCAAGTAGCTCTATGAGTGATTCCTGCAGATACATCTAAATGCAAGAGCCTCTCTGCACACCTTCCCTGTCTGTTTCGAGCTGTCACGAGCAGGCTCCGTGCCGCTACAAAGTGCAGTAATAGCATAAAATATGCTGACAATCCTGTCTGCAAACGATGGTGGCTCAGGTGATTAACAATCTTTCTTGGTAATGCTTTAGGGTGCTTGCTGGTCTGTCTGCACAGAGAGAGGGGGAAAGAGAGGGCAGTAGGGACTGATCTTGAAAATACAGGACAGGGGCATGTGCTGTATTTGACATACTAAACTGACATATTTGCACATCAAATATTGGCTGGGGAAAGCCTGTCAGGTCCTTTCTAGCTGAAAGAGAGAAGCCGCTTTGGCCGCAGCTTGTACATGACCTTGCAAACCTGTCTGGCTGGCAGATGCAGCCTGGGATGGTGGATGCGTCCTTCGTGTACCCTTTTGAAGTGGCTTGAGGCCATGCTTTGCTCTGGCCTGTTCCTCCCTGTTCCTGCCTCTTCCTTGCTTCCTCCCAACTTGTTGCATTGTTGCTGAACCCTTACAAGTGTGAAGCGGAAAGGAGCCTGCTCTGCAGCTGAATCTCCTGGTGTGACCTTGCTTGGGAGCTTTGGGGTTGTAAAGGGAGCAGATTGTGCTGGAAAAGTAGTTCTGGTCCCTGGCCACAATTTGGGAAATAAGACAAAGAGCTTCCTGTAGGCAACTTTATTAGATAACCTGGCAAGAACAAAAGCTACCATCTGGGGAGTGTGCTGCTTCGCAGCCCCAGAAGAGCTTCATCCCAGGGTTCTGTGTAACGTCACCACGCTTCGTTATTCCCCATTAATATTTTATCAAGCAGAAGGAGAAAGTTTCCCTTTGAAGTTATACACTAGCAAAGCAGCTTCTTATTATGGCATTAAAATAGTGACAGTTTTGCTTGGGGGAAAGGGAGGCAGGCAGCCCAGCTATAAATACTGTAGTGGAGTGGTTAATAACTTTAGGAATAAGCAAGTGCTACAAACTAGAAATTTACTTTCTGTAGCCCCTAAAGCTGAACCTGCAACAGCTCTGATCTTGTTCGTTTATGCTTTCATCCTTTCTGAGCCTAATGCAAACCCTTGAGGGTAGGACTTCAGGCCCAGATGGTACCAAATACTAAGGTACCATAAAAAAGAACATTTTCAGGATAATGTACTGGGCTAGGTGGGAACAGAGACAGAAACATACTGGGCTTAGACTTAACTTTTTCTATCAATTACTGTAATATTGGGAAATGTGTATATAGCTTTATTGTGTAGTTACAGCTGGCCAGGCTAAAGGCTTGTCTGGGAAAAAAAAATCTCTTTTCTAGTGGACAAGAAGGAAAGTACTTTGTCTGATAAGTATAATAAAAACTGACCAGCACACAGTGTTGTGAAGATGAAAAGTGCTGTAAATGTGTCACTACCTGTTATGTGGTTTATATGAGAGATTTGTAGCCATCAAGACAAGCCGCCCATAGGGAGTACATGGGGAATTTAGTAAAAGGGGATTGTACTAACAAGAGAATTGGACATACAGATCCCAGTGTAATCTTTCCCATGAAGCACTTTTTTGAATCTCTGTCATCAGTGGCAAGACAGCACAGTCTAAATACAGACCTATTTAATCAACAGGGTTATCTCTTATTTCCAAGATCAAAATAGGTCTCAGCAGGACAGCTCAGCTGTGATCACCACTTGCCGGACGAGTGTGAACAATGTTATGAGACTGAGCAAAAGTTTGAATCATTTGCTTGAGTAGGCAGGAAAAAAATTTAGAAGCCTTTAATAAAAACTAGTTGTCCCAGCAGTGTTTTGCAATGAAATATCTTTTGATGGGTTTTGCTGAAAATAAAACTTGTGCTGATCAGCTGATGGCAAGTTTAATTTAATCTCCTTTTCCCTGGGGAGTCCTTGTCTGCCTGATTTCATTATCTCTTTGCAATTTGTTCATTTGGGAAGGACTTTTTTGTCATTGCTTTTTTAACTGCGTGTTTGCATAGCTACTGGTGTAACCTCAAGTGGAGCTGTCAATAATGACTATCTCACAAACTGCTAACAAAGACGTGTCCTGCGCAGGCACGGGAAAGTGCTTGGGTGTCTCAGACTTGGTGCTCCCTGCCAAAACTCCTGACCCTTTTCTCAGCCCGGGTGAGACCCCTGCTCTTTCCTGTCTGTCCCCGGCATCGCTCTGGGGGGAAAAACAATGTTATTATATGGATTTCACGTGTATTTTCAAATGTTAAGAAGTAAAAGCTTGGGGTGTCTTATCCCCTATTATATCTAGCTAATGTTTTATCCTTAACAAAAATGAAGTGAACAAGGTAATCCTTTAAGTTAATAACTTAAGAAATCAATAATAATTCTAGATGCTACGATTTGCTTTCTGTTTTCAGATTTGGCTTAACAAACTGTGTACCTTCAGCTCCTCTGCTAGAAAATAGCCAGATGATCCCCTTTGAAGTGATGGGCTCTGTTATGGCTTTTTATCTGTTAATAGTATTTATAATCTAAGGGAGAACAACTTTCCAAGTCTGTCTGAAATATTTCCAAGCTGCTTATCATGATGTAGCATTATAATCCAGCACTAATTCACATTAGCCAAGGGTTGGATTTCAATTAATAGTTGCAATACTTAAGTTTATTTGGCATTGGCATAGCATTCAAAATCAGCACGCAGTTGCATAGTTTTTTCTTCCACATTCCTCTTGCATCTTTGGACCAATGTTGTAAATTATGTGCAAAAAGAGTATTTTTTTTTCTTTTTTTTTAAATCCATAGGGCTCTGAAGAAAGTGAGGCATATATTTCATTGGTACCAAGTCTTCCTCTACTGCCTTTTCAAACCCTGACAGAAAGAAGTAGCATGAAATCCCAGTTTCAGTACTGCCTTGTGTGGTTATGGCCAGACTTGCCCTGGTGGTAACAAACCCAAGCGGGAGAAAAGTGACAATGTGCAGATCAGAAAGTGCCATTGGGCTGAGTTCAAAGCAGTTCCTTTTACCATTTCATCCTCTAAATTACTTGAACAGGATTCACTCATTCTCCTGGCATTTCTGTGCATATTGCACAAGTGCCCTGCAGTGCAAAACACAAATAAACATCAAAGTAGGGAAAATAATTTGACTTTCTCATCTTTTTGGATGTGTCCTTTTTATTTTATATATATACACATATATATAATTCTTGAAGTAGCCTGTGGCTTATATTGCAGTGCAAGCATTTGAAATAAAGTGTCAGGATCTTATCTTCCTGGGAAAAAAGGAAACTTTTAAAGTGATGTGATCAAATTCTGAAGTCTGAAAAAAAAAAATATATGAAGAGAGTAGAGGCTTCCTTTCAACAGTACAAACCTGAGCTAAAAATGAAAATTCCCCTAGTTTTGCTATTTTTCTTCAGCTCTCTGCTATAAGGCAGGACCTTAACAGTTTTCCTAGGGAACAGATGGATGAGAGGGAGACTAGAAGCACCTGTAGTTCTTCTGTAGTTCTCCACTTCTTCATATCTCTGTCCTTTCCCTGTCTCCCACACTCTAATTTTGGGTGGTATTGTTATGTCCCACTAGTGGCTGCTGCAGGACCTGGGTGATGTTCATTATTTCAAGGTGTTCATGGTTTGGTAACTGGCAGTAATGGAATAAGAGAAAACATTTCATTCAAAGTGGGTATTAGCAAGCAGTATTTTTACAGAAACTGCTTCACATAGATTCAGATTTATATGATGCTTTTAAAAGAAATCACGAAGGAAAAATTGGGAAAAAAAATACCCTCCTGTGCTGAGAGGGTGCAAGGGTTTGGAGTGGGGCAGGGAGCAGGAATGAGCGCTGTGGGGATTTTTCCAGCCTTCTCTCTCACCGGGCTCACTACCAATTAACCCACCCACTCTTGCTCCTGGCATTATTATACAGAGGGGTTGAGATATGCAGGGTGGTTATTGTGCAGTTACGTGGTGCAGGCGAAATGGAGAACATTAGGCACTGTGCTGCACACCATGGAATTGTTATTGGGGAATTGCTGAGAAAAAGGGACTTTTTGGAAGCTTTTTCCTAGGTGAAGGAGATGTGGGGCTGTGTTTCATACCCTGATGAAGCTGGCAAAAAGCTGCTGAGGGTGTTTCTCACCTTTGGGCATGTTTGGTCTACGTTTGCATTTCCCTGTCACCATTTAAACTCTATGTATTTCCCTGCATTTGCTTAGTCTTTTAGGGCTGTGAGTGTGTTAGAAAGCCCAGGTTTGTGAGAAACCTTTGTGTCCATTCACCTGGTGTCTGCCAAACAGCATGTACTCCTGCACATCCCATCCCTCGCTACTTCTTATGCGTCCCTACAGCTCGTTTTGAAACCTTTTAATGCAGAGGGATGAGCCTGCGACTGACCCGAGGTACATTAGCACTTGAGTGGCTATGGGTTGTGGCACTTTGTCACCCTCCAGCCTACCCTGGGATACTTCAGCCTGACTGCAGCAGAGTGCAAAGCCTCTTGCTCTCCTGCAGATGGGCAACAGTGTCAGCACAGACGATGCTGCTTCAGCATCCGCTTGGATCCCATCACTTAACAGCTATTGCGTTTGTCTAGTGCCGCTCAGGGGTGCGTGTTTGTTCGCCTATCACTTTTGATCATCGGCAAAATGACACCTCGAAAGCCTGCTGCTCTCCCGCAAGGGCACCTTGAGAAGCTGAGCGCTTTCAGGCACATGGTGATCATCATGCTCCTTGTAATCCTGTTTTCACTTGCTTATCTGCTGCGGTGGTTTGGACTGTGTCACAGGGCACACACCTGGCACCAGGCTTTGCATGTCCACTGGCTCACATGTGTTACCCCCCCCTTCAATCCACACACAGTTCCCCAGTAGCAACAGCTTTGATATTTTCTGGCTAAAGTAGCACAGAGTCATCTAACTCTAGGTGTTTCATTACTCGAATTGCACTGGGGAAATACAATGCTTAATGGCATTGTGTCACTTGATCTAATGGTCTCCTCTTGGGCCATGTAACATGACCTATAGAAATGGTGTTGGATTTGCAGCCTACTAAAATTTTCCCTTGTCCTGCTGGGACTTGCTCTTTCCCATAGCTCACTAGTTTGCAGATGGCAGCACGTTGCTGCTCCAGTGAGAAGGATGGAGCCATTCTGGCAATATGAGTAACTGCCTCTGTCCTCCTTCTTCCCTCTGACTGTCCTACAAGACTGAGTAGAAAATTACATGGCTGCTTTTCACAGGCAACTGCAAGTCACTGAAATGTAACAACTCCAGTAAAGAACAGCTCTGCTTTTTTTTTTTTTTTTCTTTTGTGATAATCTGCTGTATCTCACATCTCTTACATAAATTTCCTACACAATATGTGCTTTAATAATAATAAACCTTTTTACTCCAGAGGTTTCTCAAGGCTGTGGTGTAGTTAGCAGCTTCAGACTTTAGTGAGGTTCAAATCTGGTGCTGGGCTCCTCATCCTAAACAACCAGTCTGTTGTCAGCCATCATTCAAACCTCTGATTTCTCCCTTGACTCAAGAAAAGTTCCTCCTCCTCCCATTATTTTAGCACACTCTGCACTTTTCCTCTCATTTTCTGTCTCTCTTGAGCTTTAAGCGTGTTCTGGGAAATAATAAGAGATGAAGAGTTGATTTAGTGCTTAGCAAATATAGGAAAGAGATTTGTGCATGTGATTAGAATTTATTTGTTCTCTTCTTCTGTGGCAGAGGAGGCTTTGATGTAACAGCTAAGAACATACATGGCAGAAGCTGCTGAAGAAGGCTTTTCAGTGTTAACAGGCTATGAATTTAAAATCAGCAACTACAAGTCATGGTTAAAGAATCTTTTATGGGGTGGTGAGGGATTTCGTACCAGTGTAGATATGGCTAGAGTCTATAGGCACAAATCCATGGAGTGAGGTTGCAAGGAATTTGAGGTGTGCCAGAAACATCTCAAGAGCTATGATAACGAAAAATGTTTGGATAAAGAAGAGATTATCCAACCATTAAACAAGTTTCCCTCTTGTCTTGTTTGGCATCAAGCCCTCATTCTCCTTGGGCTGGAGAGCAGTGGGCAGTTACAGTCCTGTAAAACTGAGTTCTGGGTTGGGCCAGTGATCTCTGATGCACCTTCTGGCTTTGTGTGTGTGTGAGACAGGGAGGCTGGAAAAGCTGAGCTGCTTTGAAGTCCAAACTGCAGTGTGTGGATTTTACTAGTATGTTGCGAAGGAAAGACCCTATTAGTCTGTGATGAGCAAAATGCAAAGGCACAGAAGAAAGGGAGGAAGTCAAGGGTGATGGGAACTGGAAAGAGAATAAAAATCCTTGGTATTTCGAAGAGGAAGGGGTCTCTGTTTGAACAAAAAGTCTTGTAAGAAAGTGATATAAACCCAAACTTAATTTGCTGCCTAACGTGACATTGCAGAAACATAAGGTTGGAATAAATCTTGAAATGCCTTGTTGGAGAGAATACAGAGTAAAGCTTGATCAAATTGTTTGTGTATAAAGAATGAAAGAACATGCAGGAAAATGGAGCTGTATGGAAGAAAAAGCATGTTACAGAAGGAAAACAGACATGGGGTTCCAGTTCAGCAAAGCCTGTAAATGATGCTTTCATCTCTCTCACTGCTGAACATGAGGGGACTTTGTAATGAGCTAGCAGGGAAGAAGGTGCAGGGACAGACCAGCTGGAAACTGAGGAACTGGATGGATCAAAGGGAATGGGGATGTCCAAGGGACTTGGCCACTGCTCACTGGCTTCAGTGGGGACAAAACAGCTGTGGCTTATGCAGCAGCTCAAGCATCTTGCAAGGATTGCTCCTAGGTAAACACTTAGTGATTTCCAAAGGGAGATGAGAACAAGTAACACGTCACTGTTCTACAAGCTAAAATACTGAAAACATACATAAATTGGCTATTAAATTAGAATGTCAAAAGCATTTAAAAAGTATTTTGTTGATTCTTGGTTTTGATGGCAATGAAAGCAACAGATCTGAGAAATTAATGAAACACATGTAGAGCGAGATACAGTTAGCAAGGTACAGGATTTTTGTCAAGATTTATATATGGTAGCAAAAACCTGAAAGAGAGAGTATAGCAAGCCTGATGAACTGTCAGACCAAAAAAGCATCATCATTCTGGAAGCAGCTGAAAAAAGTCAATAGAAGACAATTGACTTTAGATAAATTGTCAAAAAACTGTCAACATTTGAGGTTCAGAGAAAGGCCTCTTGACAATGGAAACCTATAGTTTTCCTTCATAAACTCTGTTAAGATTATTAGTAATGCACTGATACAGAGTTTATAGAGCAGCTTTGAAAATAAATGATGAAAGGAAAATGACAAAGAGCAGCTCTACCAGAGTAGGAGAGCTACTGTTCTGTGGCAAAATGACCTCTGATAGGGAGCAAAAATGGAAAGTAAGTAAATGAATTTTTTTTTTCTTGTGTTCTACTTTTTTATGACCACAAAATGTTATGATATGGAACTCAAAAGAAATTTATATAAAAGTATAATTCTTAAACCAGAGTAACCACTATGAAAGTTGAGGTATACAAATGACTACTCTGGTAGTTGTCTGGTACTATTCTTACAGTCCTTGTACCTCCAGAGACTCATTTTGTAATCTTTGCTTATAATGGTGGCTGTTTATTCATGTGAATTGTCCATTTGCTCTTTTCCATGGGCTATAAAAAGAGTGAGAAGAAAAACAGTTTTACAGTATCTTCATTCAACAAGCCTGGGGTGCTGCAATACACCACTGAACTCCAGCAGCAGCAAACAGACATCCTGGGTGGCCCAGGTTTGTGAAGCAAATAAGAGCCTTCTTTAACCCTTCAGAAGTCAGTTTGGGGGAAATGTCCTTCATGGGCATTTGCTGATCCTGCCAAGCAATGCTGAAAGCAAGATATTGATGATGTTAAAATGGTCTGGATATTTCTGTGAATGCTGTGAATACATTGGACTGGGGGAAAAAGGATTGAAACAATTTGTCTGCCTTAAAAAGAAAGTCAAGCATTATAGAAAGAGTCTAAGTTATCTTATTCCAGTGCCTGAGCTTTAACAGCAGCAGGAAAGCTCATTACAGACAGGTTCTTCTTATGCCTTCCTCTGAAATAGTAATAGTCACAGGGATGGGATGCTAATCTGTGTCCATCAACATGTTGATTCCTAGGATTCATGTTTAATTGGGTTCAAATTCCTTGAAGCTGATAAAGTGGGATGTGGGGTTTGCTCTCTTTGAAGGAGATCTGCATGCGGAGTAAAATACAATGGTTAAAGGCTCTATCTTGATATGATTTATTTAACTTGTGAAAAATGTAAGAAGATTGAATTATATTGGCATCATATGTCATATGGCTGGGTGAAAAATTAAGATGTATTAGTGGAATTTAAATGACTAGTTTCTCACTGAGTATGCATTATGATTAGCCCAGCTGTCTCTGAACAGAACACAAAAAGGGGCAGACAGGTTATCTAAGTGCTTTAGGAACTCCAGACTGCAACAACATGTGCAGAGGTGTGTGCTTATTAAGGAGTTCTGTCCTACCTGCTCTTTGATGATATCAAACTTGATAGAGTGTCAGGAAAAAACTCAAGAGGGAGGCCTGGCAGTAGGGAGGAGAGATTGTGAAACTCGAAGGGTTTTGTTAAGTCTGAGGAAAAAAGGGGAGACAAAATGAGGGACAAAAGGAAATTAAAAGTGCATTCTCTGAAATACTGTAATTTGTCAGTAATAGCAGAGGGGACAGACAATGTCGGTAATCAGCAAGAGAGGAAGAATTCTTAAGAAAACATCAAGAGTCCTGTTCATGCAAAGGCTTTTTGCTTACTAATAAAAGTCAGGCAAGAAAAACAAAGTAGTTCAACATTATATTTAAGGTTATTTACCAATCCTAATTTTCAGTTATATATTTTTATTCATTATCTAAATACTTTCATGTCCATCTCCTAAAAGGCAATAATCCTGAATACAAGTAATTTCAATTGATCCTAAATTCACTTTAGGATTTTTCAGCTGCTATTTTTCTACTCATGTTTTTGTGAATCACATATTTTAATTCTCAATTCAAGTCTTAAAAACCAAACCAAATTTGTCATTTGATAGCTCAGTTTATTAGCTTTATGTTCCTCACTTTTTGACCTCACCCCTTGCACCATGTTTGACTCAGTGGTTGCCATTTCAGGTTTCTATACATGGTAAACGGGAGTCTAAATGGCATAGTTCCCATCAAAACATGTCTGGATGGTGCTGGGCTTCATCTCCCTGGGCTTTTTGCCCAGTGCTTGCTGCATGGTCACACTGCACAGCATCAAGGCCAGGTTTTAAAGGAGTTCTTGAAAATGTCATGTAAGATGCAACTGCACAAATTACCAATTCAAAGGTTACGGATAGAAAAAGAGCTGTCCAAGGAAAAACTACATCATGTTTGAAATCTAGACTGACTAAGTGGCTTAAGAGGGCAAAATTTAATTAAATGCCTGGAGCTAGCCTGAACTGTCGGGAATAAATCTAAATTAAATATGATTACAAAGTGATCTAATAGAATGAGATAAGTTATACATAAATTAGACATAGCTTGCACGACAGAAACAAATCAACAGAAAGTCCTTGGGTGTATATCAGTCCTAGTACATTTTTATGACACAGATCAAAATAGGATGAGAATTCCTGACTGTACAGCAGAAAGGAGCCTATAAACATGATTGACAAATCTGCCAACAAAAGTTGAGTCTGTGCAGGGTGGAGATGGATCATGTAGTGGTTTCTATATAACATGTTCTTAGTTGCTGAGAGGTTATAAATTATTACAAAAAGGCTGGGCTGCTGCTCTGGTTCTTTTACTAGTAGAAATGGTGGTAGATTTAAAGTGGAGAATACTTGATACAGAAATTAGGTGTCATTTCCACAGCACACTTAATGGTTTTTACCTTACTTTCTGCCAAGGAAACATGGCTTGGGACCACAAAGATAAGCTGGAGAAATTGTCTACTAAATTGGAATACTCTTCATGATTAAGCCAGGTCACAATTAACAGAGTAATCCAAGGATTTGATCGCTGATTAAAAAAACATTTCACAGCGTGGTTTTTTGTTATAAAAAGCAAACTGTAACTAACTTGTAGCCAATAAATAAAGATGAAGTTGGCTGCTTAGCAAATTGCATCAGTAGAAAGATGAACCAAATCTAAAGACACTTCTTTGATGACAGCATCAGTATTATTACAGCTGGCAAGAGCCACTTCTTTCCCAATTAAAACCACTTCAAAGAGAATTCCAAGAATTCTATTGTGAAACAACCTTAGAAAAAGAGAATGTGTACAAATATAGCAATTATTGTTGGTCAGCCTATTTCCCTTTGAATATTTGTGTATTGATTATTATTTCTCTCAGCACAGTGACACATGCTAAGTTTGGGGCAGAGAAGCACGTAAAGAGCAGACCCAAGAGAAAGAGGGCCAGTGAAATAAAACGTTTGAAATCTGACTATATAAATGCTTTATTTTAAAGGGAAAATGTGACAGAGGAAATGGCAGGAGTGTCATGAGGCAGGTGAGGCTGCCCATGGAAACATAGCCTCATGGGACAATGATGTCACGTTGTTTGAATCCGGGTGACAAAATAGCAGAGTTTGGTGGTATCAGGCCACTCACTCCTGAACAGGTGTCAGGATGAAAAAATACACAACTTTTTTGCTGAAATTCTCATGGTAGGTTTGGAGGTTGCCCAGAGGCGGGGTAGACTGAAGTGCTGCGTGCTTTGAAATGGTCCTTTGAGGTCAGGAGCTGGGCATGTTGCGGGGCTGCAAACCCTCTCCCTGGTGGTACTGTGTGTTGTGCAATAGCAGAGAGGATCTTGTTTTCTATTCACAAAGGGAAACTAAATGTCTTGCTGAGATAAAGATGGCATCTACTTCAAAGCCAGACGAAAAAAAAAAAATCTCTTTTTCTGGTCTGGAAGTGTCATATTGCTTGTGAGAATCTGTACCATGGTCCTTGAAAGAGTGTAGAGATTCCTGTCGTGTTCTTACCACCCCGGATAACCATGCTGAGCGTAGTTTTCTCAGCCTGAGCAGTACAGCACAGATATTCAGCCGTTCACTGAGATGAACTGGAATGGTGATGGGGAGAACTAGACCCCATGCTTAGCTCTAAATCTTAGGGTAACAAAGGATAGATTTCTTGTGAAAACTAGTCTCCTGAAGCCTGCATTTCATTATCTGGTTGCACAGCATATTGCAGGGATTGGTGATCAGCAAAATAAGACTGTCAAGTCCCCCCAAGCTGTCTCATTCTTTTGGGTAGAAGCACAATGTTGCCTCAGATTTTCTTGTCTTGCTTTTTTTAGTATGGCATGAACCAATGCCGGCATGAAAAAACATGACAGTTCCCTGACTCAGCAGTCATAGGTTTAAGAATGAATAGGGCTTCTGTGGGAAATTTATTAGGCTTGGAAATAGAATTACAATGTTGGCAGATAAAATATAGAGGAACATAACCGTGCACAGAGAAAACAAAGCAGTCTTCTTCCCAGTCCTGCACCTACTTTTCAAAGTTGACTCTGTACGATCTTGAACAACCATTTCTCAGCCATCATTTTAATTATTATTACTCTTATTTAAGACCTTTCTCTGTTTTGCTCAACCCCTGCCTCTCCCATGTCCTCAGCAACTGGGTGTGCTTCTGGCAATGTTGCAAGAGTAGTGTCTGTAGCTGCCTTTAGTGTGAGAGACGAGCATTTTTAAATGAGGGTGACAACTTGGTGTCCTCTGCAGGAGGAATAGAGTGGAGGGGATCCAGGGGAGCTGGACACTGAGAAGTTGCCATATCATATCCCTTCCCAGGCTAGTATGGGGCTAGCTGATGTTTGATCTGAGCAGGAAAAAATGCCTTTTGGGAAAAGACTTCACAGATCACATCCCTGTGACATTAAGTAGGTTGTAGCCTCAGGACCAGAATTTGTCTGGTAAGTGTGACTTGATTTGTGACTTTCCTTGCGCAGCTCCTCTTATTTTAACCACCGTGCTCAGTCCTCAGTAGGTCAGTGTTGCTTTGCTGGGGGTTACACTCAAGCCACAGTGGCTCAGCACAACAGTGGGATGTCCTGCAGGAGGTATGAGTGGAGGCACCTCTTTGCACTCGTGGGACCTGCTGGGCCGGCCCCAGGCAGTGCTCACCAATGTCTGTGCTTCATGGGTGCAACCACTTCTTCAGATAGATTCTTGTTCTCCCTCAACTGCAAATTACGCAGCTGAGCTGAGCAAATACTTTCTAATAGCTCATTTATTTGACAAATGCAGCCTTTTTCTCTGTATGAGAGTCCCTAAGTCAGCTGCAATTTGAGTTTACATTGTAGTTGGCCATTTGATAGGTAAAATTTGAAATTGGAACTGTGGTTTGGTGATTGCTGTCAGAAGCACAGCCTCTGCTGCTCAGCTGCACCAGTTCATTTCCTACCATGGGGCTGATGATTTAGAGGTTGCTTTCAAAGCTGGGTTAGTGCTTTTTCAGGAATATTTGATTACATCTCAGTTACATGAATACCTGAGGAGGGAAAGTAGAGAACTGGCACAAATGCAGCTGACGTGAACTTATTCAAACAAAAATTTGCTGAGCCATCACAGGGTCATTTTTTATTGCTTTTGTACTGGAATCCCTTTCCAGAGACAGCTTTATTTGTTCAAGATATCCATACATGTAAAGTTCAGTATAAATACTCCAAGTCAGATTTACAGCTGACTTTGCTGTCCTGGTTCATCTGGGGATTTGTCCTTCACTACTAAGGCAGAGGGGATTTATTCCTGGTCAAAATGCAGAAAAACACATTCATAGATTAGATGTAGAATTAATTTACTTACAGGACATTAGTCATTTCTAGTAACTAATGTTGTTGGTGAAGTTAACTGTCCTTAATTCAAACCCAGAGAAAAGCCAGGATAAGTAATTGGTTTTTCTCGGCATCTTAATTTTGGAGCTCAGCTCAATCTATTTGGTTGCTTGTCTCATGGATCTAATAATGACTTTATTTGATATTCCTACCCTAGTCTGTAATTGTTCTGTAGTTTCATTAAAGAGAACAGGATATCAAGATAAATCAATCGGCCTTTTCTCTTCATCACAGGGCAAGCTCTATGTCCTGCTCCTTGTCACTTACTGCACTTTAGCATCCCTTAACTGTTGGTTTCATTACATCTTGGGGTGCTGCTGAACTGCTAACCCACAAAAATCTCATGTCTTGGGAGCAGAAGTTGGTGAACTTGGCAGTGTTGGGTTAACGGCTGGGCTTGGTGTTCTTAAAGGTCTTTTTCAACCTAAATGATCTAATGATCCTCAGAAGCTGCTGCATATGTTGTCAGAAGAAGCTGTAGCTGCTGTCTCCCCTGAAAACAATGATTTTGTGCACTGGTAGTACTCCTGACCCTTCATAAACCAAAGGGGACAGGCAGAGCCTCGCATGCCCATCTCTTACTGCTGCTAGAGGGGCAGAAGCCCGGTCACTGCCATTGCCCCTCCCCAACAGGCAGGCACTGGGCTCTGGCAGCAGTGGACAGACTGCCCACATGGGCTGTGGCTGCCGGCGCCACTCAGCTCTGGCCAAGACTTGGCAGCAATTCTAGTTTTGGACTTGATTTCCATTTTTATTACTGTTGCACTTAAAAAAATTGGAAAAGTTAGTTATATCTGTGTTTGCGTTTGCGTCTCCATTGTCAGCCATGACCTAACATGCCATGTTTTGCTGTTGCAGCACCCAAGTGAAATTACATTTCTTAATAAGGAAACTCAGCTACATGGAATTTGGAAGTTGCTTTGCAGAAATGTAATAACTGCTTGTTCACCTGTCAAAGTGGAAAGTAAGTTTGGTTGTTGCTTTGAGCACAATTTTTGCTGCTTCTGTGCCATTTTTGACTCAAACTTAATATTAAATAAATCAGAATTCATTAAAAAGGCTGCTCCTTTTTATAATATTTAAATGGATTTTGAATACTGCATTGAACTGACAAAAATGATACTGAAGGCAATGATTGCACAGACTGCAAACCTTTAGACTACATTTGAAAAGGATTTAAATACATTCTAAAGTTGGGTTTCAAATATTTGTGCATTTTCTTACCCCTTCCTGCCCCACTTTCCCTCTCCCCACAAAAAATCATGAATATAATTTCAAGTATCTGGGAAAGTTTTAGCATAAATGTATGTAAATTTTAAACCCATTTAAAGGGATATTGCCAAATATTTTGCTTTAAATGGCTTCTGACATCTTTGCTTCTCTTGCTTGCACAGTCTGCAGAAGTGTAAAAATATAATTCTCCTTGACCCATTAAATCTCTTTTTCCATTTATCAAACATTGATTTTTGTGTGTTTCTACTAGAGCTTGAAATTAACAGAACTGTGCTGATAATTAAAATACAAATGATCAGAGCAGTAGCCTTTTCATATGTAGATCACTTCATATAAACATCTAGATAGTTATCTGTATCTGTTCTGTATCATTTGTATTTACACATAAAAATGGAAGAAAACATGCTTAATTTAATTGAATGCTATGATTTTTTTATTATTATTGGTTATGGAAAAAAGAAATATTATTAAAAAAAAATGTATTCATCAGTGGGATGAAATACTTGAATCCTTCATTCCACTGGAGTTGTTGCCCTGCTGCTGGTGACCCTCTTGGCAGCCTTTCTGGTGAGGTGAGAACAGGCAGCGCCTCTCTGCTGCTGCCAGTATTGGGTTGGGATGGCAAAGCAGAAATAGGAGGATCTGGCTGCTTCCAAAGGTGACATCTGCTGTCTGCTCTGGCACCCTATGGAAAGGCTTCATTGCAGCAGCATTGGGTTGATGGAGACCAGGACTCAAAACATGAAACCTCTCCTGCGAAGCAATGCAGGAAACTGAAGGAACAATACACTTTGTGAGAATAGATCCACTGTTAGAAATGGAGGGATAAAGTGCACCCTCTCCTCCTCTGCAAGCAACTGCACTGACACAAGCAGTGTGAAGATGCTGTGTGAGAAGCGGTGCTGGCAGGCTGAGCAAAGGAGGGCTGGAATAGCCAGCAGGATGGTGGCAGTGCAGAATTTTTCCCATTGCTCCCATCTATGAAGCAGATGAGACATAGGAAGTGTGACAGGATCTTGGGGTTCATTTAGTGAAAACCCTCCTCCCCTCTGCCTGAAGAAAGACAAAGTTCATCCTGGGATGGTCGACCTTGGAGAGGGTCTGGTGGATGCTGAGCTCTGTTGGTGCTGTCACTTCGTGACATACCTGTTTCATACAGAGTAGAAAAAAACTTTAACTTTTCCAAGAGTGAACATTTGTACCTGCCTTACTGCCTCCCTGTTCTCAGCAGCATGAGAAACTCTGCCTCAGCCAGGCAAGATAACTTCTGATGGTTTCTAAGGCAACCATCACTGGCACATCCATTCTGACACATTCCAGGAGAATGAAATCAAATCCTCAGCCCAGCTTCTCCTGCTTTTCCGGATCTGGGTAGTAGAAAATTGTGCAGTGGTGTGTGCACACAAGCATCTCTTTTGCCTTAGCATCTTCAGGAGACTGCTGCACATGTTTGCAAGAGCATCCAGAAGATGATCAGGGATAGAGGTGAAAGTAAATATACTGAAAATAGGGGTTCTCAATTAAGAAGCAAAGCAAGATGAAGTTTTCAGGCATGTGGATGGGCAGATTGTCACCAGCCACCGAGTCATGTTAGTACTGACGCAGGCCATCACCCTGCCCCTGTAATGAGGTAAAGCCCATGATGGGCATGAGGGTCCAGAGACGAATTTTATTGTTTGACTCAGCTTTCTAGAGGAAACTGCAAAGCTGGGTATTCATAACTAGCAATGGCTCAGGCTGTATTTGGAGACGTGTGCTTGTACGCAGATGGGTGGGGTGTGAATGTTGTCTGAGTTACACCATTGAGGGTTGTATGAGATTATGAAGTTTGTGAAACTATAAACTTTGAGATTAGCAGGTTGAAATTTTTAAGGGTAAAGAACAACAGCTCTCACACTTGGATAGGAGTCAGTTTTGGCTGAATTCAGGCCAAGGAGGTGTGCTTCCTAGATCAGTAACTTAAAACCTGTTGTTAAAGGAGAAAATAATTTCTTGGTACATCTGCTCTTATCCAGTGGTATAAGCAGAGGTGCAAACCCCAGCAGTGCGGATGGCATTGCTTTGCATGATTTCTGCCGGAGATTTTAGATTTGAGTCAGGTTGGGTATGATGTTGGCTCTCCTTTGGCAGTTGAATGCAGCAAGAAATATTAAAGCTTTTTACATAAAAGCTTAAATGATTCTATGGCTCCATTAAAAATAAAAGAAAGATCATTTGGTTTAACAGAACAATCTTTATTCAATATAGGTGAGCTAAGGTGACCTTCTGTCCTGTTATTTTGCTTCATTCCTTTAGGAAGAAAGTACTTCACTATTTTTTACAGTGAGAGGTGATAATGCAGAAAACTTGCCAATGACTGACACAGAAAAGCAAATGGGGGGGAGGGGGGAAGGAAAGAAAAGATCTTTTGGGCTGTTAGTGGTCTGTTGCTTTCTCAGGTAAGCAGTGAGTTTCTTTGGCAGCTGTAAACAATAAGCTTTTATCCATTTTCACAGTCCCCCTGTTGTTCAGTGCGATGTTCCCCGATGAGAAGCAAAGTGCCGCAGGACGGGTGCAGGAGCCCAGCTGCTCCCACACAGCAACCTTCTAAAGTATCTGGCAGCTCCAGTGGAACATAAGGGCAAGGGGTGAGTTTGTGACACTGCTGGTCTGGAGGGAGAATTGGTGATGCTCGCAGGGGTGGCTTCAATTAGAAGGGCTGGTTGAGGTGGCTGCACTCTGGGCTGTGCATGCCACTGGGGAAGGTCACTGGGCTGAAACCCTGGGACAAATGTACCGCTGTGCCTTGAGTAAAGGTTAAAGAAAAAGTTTTGTACCATATGAAATGGGTATTGATTTCCTGGAGGCAACTGGGAATTGCATGATGGCTACACTTTCTTTTACTGAGATAATGTCTTTTTTTTTTTTTCCTTTTGTTTTGTTTAGACTTTTTTAAAGGGCTGTGAAGTCTCTTTAAGCAAAATCTCTGAAGTCTTAGTGGTTAAGTGGTTACCTATTCTGATTTGTGAGTGATTGAAACAAGAATATGATTTTGATGGTCCCTGTTGCACCACCCACCAGTTGTGTCGATAAGATTTCATTACCTTTAATGATACAATAAAAAAACAACCCCTAAGTGTAATAATGCTGTCATGACAGAAAAGGAGTAACTGAAAGCGACTCAGAGTACTCCTGTATTAATGAACTCCATACAAGATCTTGGCTGTAAAAAATTCAGAAAGCAAAGTTGCAAGATTCATTTGATTCCTTTTTGTACCTCAAGGACCAGGATCACAGAACTGTGTGTGCAAACCTCTCTGTATGGGGATAATTCTGTCTTTCACTTGCTACACTTGTATGCGCTGATCTCATATATATGTCAATAAGCAAATATCTGTCTGAGAAGATCAAATGACTGTGATTTAGCTCTTACAGAAAATACTGGGGTAAACAGCACAGCTGTCTTGAAGATGATGAGAGGCACCAGGAGTGTACCCAGTGGTATAAATTGAAAGCTGTAAAGCCATGGTTTACCCCCTCCACCCCAAACTTTTACCTTTTAACCAGCAGTGATGCTTCTGATTCAGGACACAAATGCTGACAACTTCTTTTTCAATACGTGGGTTATTCAGCAGTCCAAGGTGACTACAAAGTTATTGCATACTCTCAAATACTTCTTGCAAATAAGGTTTTGCCATTTCTGAAATTTAACACTTAATAGAGCTTTGTCTTGAAATTGTCTGGCCCTGTCACAAAACCATCACAGCTGTCCTTTTACTGTGACCATTCTGTAAAGAAGATGATGATTTGTAATTTATTTCTGCAACAGAATTACTCACTTACTGTGAGTGGGGAGTACAATTTTGCAAGGCTGATTTAACTTGTTTTCTTGTTTCAAGGACAGATATAATCCTATATTTACAAAGTAATTACATGGTCCTTCATGTATAATACTTAGTCTGTTTGTGGAAGCTATTCATCATATAATTAAATGAATGGTTACCCTTTACAACTTCTTATAATAGGTAAAAAGTCTTCCAAATTTGTGCAGTACTGAATACAGCTTTACCCCAATTGGAGATGCTGGTTAAAGTGACCAATAGCTTTGCTATGTTATAATTATGTATTCTTTCCGCTTCTTTTATTTGAAATTAGTTTAGGTGCATGAGTGTTTTCATTAGCTGGTGTGCTGAGAATGGTTATATCTGAAACCAAGGGTTGGAAAATAATAATTTTGCAACCTCCTAAAGTGCCCACGTCACTCATGTCTGTCCTGTAATGCCCAAAGCCTTTGCCAACTGTTTAGAGCATTCAAAAATAATGATAACAAGTTTTCATTCATTTAGTAAAAGAGGGAGAAAATGGAGGAGAGAAACTGAAGTGACCTTTTGTGGTGAGCAGAAATGTGCCAATATTGAAACACAATTATCTGAAGTGCCTGTGGGTACCAGCTTCCTGTTGATAACCCGTGGTGCTAATTACCTGCAAGAATTCGGGGCAGATATCTGTGACTTGAATTAATTGGCTCTCGGGAAAGACAGCACTTGCAGAGGCTATTGAGAGAAAGTAATACAGAGTAGCAAGATGGAAAAGATATTTGTGATGAGGGTGGGGCCTTCTTGTTCTGGTTTCCACTGTTCTTCTCTACATTTGCAGTTGTGTGGCAGCCCGAGTGCCTCCGCTGTGTTTTATTGCACTCCTTTAACCTTCTCAGTGATTAGAAATGTGATTTGGTAGCTTTCCCACCTCTTTGTCCCTCTATAGCCTTGCAGACCTGTGGGGCAGAAGTAAGGTGGCCAGTTAATCAAAATACAATGTACTGAAAAGGTCAAAATAGTAGAGCAGACTCCACATCTTTCACTACAATTGCATTAAAGAATACTGCTTGTCTCCATAGACCACAGTGACATATAAAGGACTCAAACCTCTGAACAGAAAAAAAAAAAAAAAAAAAAAAAAAAAAAAGGCAATAGATTCCCTTGACAAAGATTTTAATTAAAATGAATAATTGTAGAAAACTAACTAGTGGGGTTTTTGCATGTCTCCTTTTGGAAGATCCATGGAGTTCTGTGAAGTGGCTCAGAGGATACTTCATTTTACAAAAATCCAAATTATTTACACAGAACACAAAATTGGCAACCTTGCTTTTGGAGAAAAAAGTGCCTTAAATGCCCATTGATTTTAGCAGGGGTAGGACAGCATCACTTCTGTGGCACAAAGTGCCCATGGCAATTCTGTGCCTAAGCCTTTCTTGCTCATCTTCTATAGCTGAGCTAATTTTCACATATCCTGGTGAAGAAGTAAATTGGCGTTACATTTTAGAGGAGATTAGGTGGGATCAGGTTTTTCAAAGAGCTTGGTGCCTACCAGCATGTTAAAAAGCCAGCAAACTTTTGTGAGGGCTTGAATCCTGCTGCCTCTGAGCATCTGGCCATAGAGAGCCCCAGAAGATGATGCATAATCCAGGGAAAATTTGCAAAGCTAATTTTTACTGCCGTCCTGAAAAAGCAGCTTCGTTGCTTTTACATAGCCTCTGAGCTACTGAAGACATGCTTTAAACTTCAGAAATGCTCTATTACCTTCTGCTCAGTCCCTGTGAGGACAGCTGACATCCATAGACAGCAACAGCAAAAAGAGTGCACCTAATTTAGGTACCTCTGTCTGCTTAGTTAATGCAACCTGACCATGTCCTAAGCAGTATTCCCAAGGTCATGAAACTAGCCAAAGCCAGCACCTGGCTTGACAGTGTGCTGACACAGCCTTTCTGCCCCATGACTGCTCTAAAAGGGTGTATTCTGGCTCCTGCTCCCCTGCTAAGGTCCCTCTTACCTTACAGGGGTGCAGCTGGGCCAGCAACACTTATACAAGTGGACTGGCCTTTTCTTCTGCCCTGGTGATGGATGTTCCCCACGGACACATCAAAACATGTTCTTTCTACTCCCTCTCTCCTTTTGAGGGTGCCTTTTTATTATTTAGTCAAGGCAGGTAAATCGGACCCTAAAGTAATTACCTTCACTTTGTTTCATAAGGTCCCTGGGCCTGGTATATTTTAATGACTTTCCTCCCCTTTAATGGATATCAAATGACTCCTCATGATGTCCATCATTTCTCCTCAGTGACACTGGTGGCTGGTTACAGCTGGTTCAGACAATTCTGGGCAAACAGGCTTTTTAAAGATAATTAACATTCAAAAAGGTCAGTTATCCTTGCAGGTCTGCATGCTGATGTTCAGCTGTGAGTAAGAGAGTTTAGCTACCCTTTATTATAAACACCAAATTGAAAACCTTAAGCGCAGCTAAACATGTGGCTTTCACTGCACAGCATATGAATATTGAGCTTTTAAATGTTTTTGTTCCCATTTCTTCTACTAGCAAACTGCTTGGTTATTTCAAATCTTGGAAAATGTTTACAAATATCAGCTGCTTCTGCTGCCTCTTGCCTATCCCAGCACTCACTTCCTCAGTGTAATATTTGCATTCCTTTGTCCCTCGACAGTATCAGTGAACATTTAATTAGGGCTTTTGGAGCCCTATCATAGGAATATACCCTTGTGTTCATCCTGGCATACCTCCATGCTCCTTGCTCAATGAAGAGCACTAGATCCTGCCCTGCACATTTATCAGCCCTGGCTTGGCTCCTTCCAGCTGTGATTTATGGGGAAGTGTGCCCAAAAGAAATGGCTTTGAAGGTCAGATGGGAAGAGCAGTTGCAGCTTGTTGGGATAAGCAATAGTTAATGCAGTACTTTCATATCCTTTCTTGTGTGTGCATACATATATATATATATATTTGGACTTGATCTTAAAGGCCTCTTCCAACCAGAATGATTCTGTGACTCTCTATATACGTATAAATATACACGTGCACATGAACACATAGGCATAAGTGCAAACATTAGTCCAGCAAAAAGTGCAAGATGCATGGATGTTTTCCTCAACCAGAGCCATCGAGAGGGGAGTTGTGTGTGTGTTCTTGAGATACCATCTCTTTATCAGAATATATTTAAGGAATTGTAAGGCCTAAAGATGGTGATTAGATGATAGGGTGGTTTTGCAGATACTATCTTTCTGATTTTGCTGAAGAAAATGGCTTGGTCTTTTTTTTATTGCATTTTTAAATGATATAGGGACAGATGAAGATTTAACCCAAATTGCTGAGGTGAAAGAGTCCCAGGGTTGACTGTGTGGACAAAGCAGCTTTCCCAGAGAATGATGACTTACACAATTATGCATCTGACCCAAATAAAAGTGCCCATTGGAAACTGCTAATGAAAGCACTTTCTGGATGCATGACCTCCTACAAATTGAACCTGAAGTGGGATTTTTCTTTGTTGAGAAATCTGTGTCTGAAAACAAATGTTTTCTTGCTTTTGCTGCAAGGGTAGTTCATTAACAGCAAGCTTCTGTGCTTTATTATTCCAGCACTACATGTTTATCTGTCAGGTGTTTGTCAAAGCAGGCTTTGCTGTGGACAAGGAAAACAAAGTGAAAATGTAATTTTCAGCAAGGGTCATGAGTTCTGGCCAGCAGTTGAATATTGCCACGTCCACGATACCTTTGATGTTCTTACTTTTCAGCCTGTGCTTCACTTTGAATGAAACTTTTTAGTTCTCATGATCCTACATCCATAGGATGTCATGCCATGCAGGCAACCGCAGTGACTTCAGCAGAGGGACTCATGAATAAGCAAACTTTGTGAAGGTGATGGGCATATAAGGCATGAACAGCTTGGTGACAGTCGAATGGCTGTTATCATGGTGGTTAATATCTAAGTTTCTGAGTTGGATGGTTAGTGTGTGAGCTTACAGATATTTAAATGATAAAAAGAGGGACAAAATGGTTTTAGACCAAAACGTGCCATTTATCTCTTCTACTGCTATCACTTCTGAGAAGACAAAGCCTAGGTCCTGGCTCCGCCATATGGCCTGAGGTCAGCCCCTTGCCTGGCATTTGGCAACTTTTTGTAGTGGGGCTGTAAAGAAACTTGGTCTCAGCAAGAGGTACATGCCTTGTGAGATCACAGCAGAGGGCTCAAGGGGTTTTGATTTTGGGGCATCCAGATGGTCCCAGCAATTGTGAGCATCATGGTGAAGGATGATCATTTAAGAAACAGATGTGGAAATTGTTTTATTTCACAAGATTGAACAGATTCATGAAAACATGCAATCTCAGCCCATTAAAAACATGCTGTCTTTATTTAAACTACTGCTAGAGGTAATCATTCACAGCTGCTCAAATTGGACTGCTGACTTTGGGAAAGTCAGTGCTGGCACCAGCCTGGACACTGCTGGACAATATGTTACAGCAGGAGTAGGTGTCAGTTCTCCAGTTCCATTACTGCTGATGGTTATTACTGTCTTCTGGAAATCTCCCTCCCACTGCTGGCTAATCAATGAGTTTGGCATCGCTCCGAAAAGTTGTAGGTCAGTAGCATAACTGCAACAATTAGCAAGTTTGCCTTTTGCACCAAATATTGCAGCATATTTCCCCACCTCCTCCCCAAATAGTTTGCTTATTGAATTGTTACTTTTTTGACACTAACAGATGGTTCCTAGTGGCTGGCATCTGCAAAATTTGGGAACAGATTGATGAAATTGATAATGACTGGTTTCTGCAGCAGATGGCTTATAGACAGATTTTGGTGTAAACTGACAATGTTGCATTTAAAGAGAAGTTTCCAATGAACCCACACATTACGGCTCTGATTACAACATTATTTAGACCCTGAAAAATGGAGCTAAGCTTAGCATAAGTGCTATGTAGTGTCTAAGACAAAGGTTAAGAAAGATTGATTAGATAATTAGCATCGCTTTATTAGCCTTTCACCACATCTGCATGATGTTCTTACATAAACATACCCTGCCTAAAACTGCAGCAATGATCTTTTAATATTTATTATGCAGATAGGAGAGAACTCAATTTATTTTATAAAATATAGTTGCCTCAGATTTGCAAGCCTCATGTAACAGAAAATTATGTACAGCAAAGTCATAAAATAGCAAGAGTGAGCCCCATGCTGTGATGGGATGGAAGGAAGTTGACTGCAGCTGTGGCTTTTCAAGCCTGCTCTTGCTCATGTGAGTTGGAGCATTATCTCACCTTTCAGTGTAGATGGGACTGACGTGTTGCTGTGGCTGCAGAATTGTTCCTGTGTGTTGCTTCTCTGCTCACCAACAAGATTCTCCACAGACTTTCAGAAGAGCTAATTTTTTTTTTTTTCTTTTTTTTTGGTAGCAAATGTATGAAGGGGTTTTGGGTCTTCCATGACATGAGAGGAGTCCAGGTTTGCAGCACCTTGGCAGCTGCAGGCATCTGAGATGTGGCTCCTGGTACTTGCTGAGCCAAAGCACCCTCTGACATCTCTGTGTAGTGCAATGCTAGGCTGGGATTCCTGGATTTGATGGTGTCATTGCATGTCCTACGTCAGAGCTAACATTCTGTTGCTTTGATCACCCATACCTTAGGTGAGGACTGAAAATTTCCTTCAGCTGTGCCTCTCTTGTTGGTTTTCTACCCATGTGTTGATCAGCAACAGAAAATGTCTTTGAGCAGTCTGTTGGCTGTCAAAGTCCCACAACAGTGTGGCTGAGGCAGAGGGAGTGCTGCTGTGCTGCCAAGCAGTGCTCCACAGCTCCAAGGCTCTTGCCTTGACACTTAATATGAGTTTGTACAGGCAACATCTGCATTATTTCAAGTGAGACATGCAGCAGAATGGTGTGCAGCACATCTTTACTTGTGTTGCATATCATTTTCACTTCTGATACGTTGCTTTATTTTCTCCAAAACTACCTTGGCTTTTGTTATCCTCCCTGTGCCTGGTTGCCCATCACTGCAACATCTCATTGTCACTCTGCTGACACGTGCCACCTCTATGAGAAGTTTTCCAGTGAGACAGCCACTTCTGTTGCTTTTCTTCAGAGACTCAGGCTGAAGCACTTTGTGACATGATCAAAGCATGAAAAGGTTATGGCCACTCCTGGGTAAAATATAGGGCATGGGGCCAGAGTGTTGTTGACCTTTGAGTTAGCCAACTATCTCTGGAGTAAAAGCTGAAAACTCTGCCATCAATAAAGCAGTGACTGCAGGTTCATCCATCACTGGCTCCCAACCCAACAGAAACCCTGCGGTGCAAAGGACATTAAGTAAGAGTTGTGTTAGGGACACTGCCTCGGACTGGTTTTTCCTACCTCGATCAAGGATTCTTGACACTATGAAACAAATTATTCAAAGCTTGCCTGGACACCTTAATTTTTCCAGAGGGCAAAGGTGCTGGAGCTGTGAGGCCAGTCAATTAAGATGTATGCAATATGTGCTCCTCATAAATTCACCTGCTTAAAAAGTCCCATTAGGGTTGCCTTCAATAGATGGGGACAGAGACAAGTCTCCAAAAGGACTGTATTTGCATCTTTACTGGTAAAGCTGTTGTTTGCTACCCTGGCATTATTTTGCTATCAATGAGAGAAGTGAGATACCATAGAAGGTATTGCCACATGAGGAATTCAGCTTTTTGTTGGTAAAATTGGCATCATGGGATGGTTTGTTTGTTTCCTGCAACTGTATGTTTAAATCTAAGTGCTTTTCCTGTAGGCAAAATGGAAATAAACTAAAATGAGTGTAAAACCAAATAAAACTGGAGCAAAATCCCTTAGGGAACAGCAGTTTAACTGAAATCAGTTCCTCTGCTTGAATTGGACAAACAGACTTTAAAACTGAACTGCATTAATTTAAGTAGGTAGTCAGGGAAATATGTGTTCTGTTGGTGTCTTACAATGCAGAAGTGCAGTTAGTAAAAACCCTCTGAGCATTCAGCCTTGCAAGAGCTGCATGTCTATACTCTTTCTCCAAAGAGACTTTTTTTTAAAAAAAAAAAAAAAAAGTTCCTTCTTATTGTCTTTCTTTTTAAGTAAATAAAAGCATGGTGGTGTTTGTTTTTTTTAAAGAGCTGCAGAGGTACAGGTGAATAGAGGTGGTGTTAGGGTCTCGCAGGGGTCACAGCTTCAAAACTACCTTTTTTCTGAGTGGCAATTCCTCAGATCTTTTTCTAAAATCTTCTCAGCTCTGGTTCTGATACAGACATTGTGATTGATGTGCAGTTTTCATTGGGTTTGAGTAAATCTGACAATTTGATATCAACCTGAAATTGCATTAGGAAACACAGAATTGAACTTGGCCCCACTGATTTGCACCTTGTATCAGATTGTGGAGAAGTGTTGCCTACCAAAGAAGGTGAAATATCAAAACTCTTGAAGCCCTTTTATCCTTTTTGTTCTTATTTTCTTTCTCTTATATGAGGTTCCTTCAATGCAGAAAAACAAACGCCTTGTGCAATGCAAATGTATCAAAAAGCTAAGGTTAGTTTATTTACATAAATGCTGCTTTCACTGTCTTCCCTAGATTATTTTCGTTGCAAATCACTGTTGCTTGAATGTGTAGTGCTTATAATGATTCAAAAGCCATTATGGCTTCTGCTCTAAGGGATGATCTACTTCTGTAGCAATGCCTAGAGAAATGTTCTGCTTCCTAATTGTTGCTCAAAGGCAGCTAATTTGCTCTTTTTCTGGTGTCAGGAAAAAATAAGACATGCTTACTTTATTTTTTATTTATCTGGATGACTTGGTCTAGGCAGAGTGAGGGAGATGGGGATGGTTGGTATGAAGCAAGAGATCTGCCAGTCCTTCCTAGGTGTAGGCTTGTCCTCTGGCACCTCTGCACTGTAATTGGGAGCATTTGGGTCTTTCCTCCAGGGAAAGAAAGGCTGGGGGAATTTCTGCACTTGCTATTTGCAAGACTACTCCAATCAGAGTGGTTTGGGTTGGAAGGGACCTTAAAGATCACCCAGTTCCAAACCCCCTGACATGGCAGGGACACCTCCCACTAGACCTGGTTGCTCAAAGTCCCATCCTACCTTGAACACTTCTGGGGTGGAGCATCCACAGCTTCTCTGGCCAACCCATTCCACTGTCTCACCAACCTCACAGTGAAGAATTTCTTCCTAATATCTAATCTAAATCTCCCTCTTTCTGTTTAAAACTGTTACCCCCTCATCCTATCACAACACTTCCTCATAAAGAGTCCCTCTCTATCTCAGATGGCAGCCTGCATTTGGGCTCAAAGGTCCATCTTCCTGAGCATGAGAAGGTCTCATCCTGGGGCTGTTAAGAGTTTACTCCTGTTATGCTTTCTGATGAATGTCCACATCTCCCGATTACTGATCAAACACTGCTGTTCTGGCGAGGCATCTGCTCACATACACAATGCAGTGAGAGGTTTTCTGCCAGCACGTGTCAAGGCATCTTATTCTCCAGTTTGTTGAGGTGAAATAATTCCATACAAGGATAAAATAGAAAGCAACTAAAATACTGAAAGTATTTTTCTCATGTGTAAAAATGGGAGAAGCTATGTGGGATTTTACATCATTTATGAGCCAAGGATCTAATGTCATCTTTGCAGTACAGGATTAAGCACTGACTAAGGTGGTTCTTCTTCCCTTATTTTAAGAGCCCAATTCTTTTTTGCTGGCCTTATCAGGTGACAGGCTTCTAGGCTGGGAGATTCGTACCCAGAGGCAATGGGAAACTTGGGTTGATTTTTGGGAAGAATGAGGGGACTTCTGACAGTAATCATCTGATGTTATAGAAATAAAGAGGAAAAAAAAAAAAAAAAAAAAAGCCTTGCCTGGAGCATCAGTGATGGTTGTAATGGTTTTACACACTTGGGCTTTTAAAGGAAAATACACAGAGAAAAAAAAAAAAGACAGGTAGAACCATTTCAGGAATGATGTTGAAACTGTGGCTTCTGCACAGTGTCACTGGGTACTTCTTGGGTTGTCTGGTGATCACATAGGTACAGATAGTGACATGCAGTTATTACACACATGCATTCAAAGGAATTCTGTGTGAGTGCTCCCTGTCTCATGTGCTCAAACTCTTGTGCACATCCCCACAGTCACTAGTGAGCAAATGAGGTTTGAACCACAGTAAAATATATTGACAAGAAAGCACATAAACTCTACTGCCTAAGAAATTTGGGCTTCAATAAAAATTTAAGGCATGCAGCTGTAATGAATATTGAACTGCATTTTGGGCTTCTAATAGACACCTTAAAAGGGGGTCTAGTAAAAGGGTAGCCAGCTCCTATTACTTCTAGCAGATTTCAGGGACTGCTTTCTGGCTATTGCAATGAATAATAAAAATAAAATATTCATTCTATTTTCCTATTTTCTTTTTCTAACCTACTGAGTCCCTAGAGCACTGCAGAATTGAAGTACATCTCTGATTGATAGCAGCAAGAAAGCAACTGAAAGTAATTTTTAAATTGAAGTAAGTGTAAGATTTACAATTAAAAAAAAAAGAAAGAAAAAGTAAGGAACATTGTTTCTTGTTAGTGAAGGAATTTATAGTTTTACTATGTAAATGGTAAGGAGTAGCACAGCAAAATAGAGCAGGTCTCAACAGCAGGCTCGCCTAGATTTGGCTGCAGGATAAGGTCCAGGCGGGTCTCCTGCAGGCTCAGCGTAATGGTTGTTGCAAACCAGCGAGAGACTCAAGTCAGAAATACAAAACAATAGAAATGCAACAGTACAAAGAAAAAAACAAAACAAACCCACAAACGAGTCCGAATATGACCCGACACTCTGCCAGCTAAGGGTGGTGACAGCAGTCCAGATGAAGTGGTCCTGCTGAAGCCGTGATCCCGTAGCAAAAGCTCCGGCAGCTCCCATCCTCCGGAAAATACGGGGGGCAAGAGTCCCTCCTGCTGTCCTGAACCCCAGACTATATCCAGGTGGGAGCACTTGGCTCCTCCCCCCTGGGCGGAGCATCTCACAATGGGTTGATGTCATTCTG
>JANHGN010016849.1:0-39593 GCA_024605025.1 Megaceryle maxima
AAAAAAAAAAAAAAAAAAAAAAAAAAAAAAGGCAATTCATCTGTAATGCTAATCAACAAAGAGAAAAATGCTTTCTGAAACTCAAGACCTACAAATCTTCTTGATATGGCCATCCCTTTTCATTATTTCTCTGTTACATGGTCTCAGACCAGATGAGGAAAGATCAACAGACAACCTGGGGTGGCCAGGGAAACAGACAATAATCTTGTTTTCAGCAGAGGATCAAAAGAAGCTTTGTGAAAACTAACTCTGGGTTTTATTTTCCTTATAGAAGAAACACATTTGTTTCTCAGCGTGCTCAATCAGCGGGAGATCTATGAGCGACTGAAATAATGTGTACCTCAAGCCCAAAAGAGCAATAACTTATTTTAGTCACAGAGCACAAGAAGCTGTCTTCCCAAAGCAGCCTCTTCCTACCTTTCCACAGCCAGACTATTCATTGCATTTTAAGAATAGACACATAAAACCATGTGGAGGATCATATCTAATTAGTATTTGTTGAAGTGTATATAGCATTTCCTAAGCATTATATGGATTTGAAACAATCTAATCCTCTAAATTCAGCTGTCTGTTAAAAGTATTTAAGCTAGGGTTTCCCTCCCTTTTTTCCCTTTCTCCTGTGTTGATTCTGTAAGATAAGACAAATGTCAAAAGAAATCCACTGCTTAGCTGCAGAGATTTAACAACAGTCAAGGGCAGAGGAGATGGGTAAGAGAATCAAAAAAAACTCAAACACCCTGTCTCACTAAGAATGAAGCACACAGAATCAAGTCAGAAGATCAGTAAATAGGAGTTATCATTGCAACAGTTTTAATCCAGACCTAAGAAGGCACCACCACAGTTGAAACTTTTCAACCACAGAGTGCTTAAAACCAATGAGGCTGCCTCCTTTTATCAGTTACATACCAACACATTCAATCCTCTTTTCTAAATCTGGAGAAAACATTTCTTTTCTTTCTGCTCTGGGCAAACTGGTCTTTTCTCACCGAGACAGCAACCCGCAGAAAAGTGAGCCACAATGAAGATTATGGTCTCATCAGCAGCATGAAGAGCTGTGTCTAACCATACTAACAACCTCCTTTCAATAACAGTTTCAAACAACAGGCACAAAATTAACAATTTTCAGAGTCACAAACACCACACTCATATAGAAGCTCACTGCCATCAGATTTGTGGGATGCTCTATTTCAAGATGTTCCCTGCAAAATCTAACACACAGTCTGCAGTAGAAAGAAACAGGGACAGGAGTTGAGATACCTTTGTTGACAAAGCAAATTGCAGTATCTTTTCAATTATGGGACCATTTTTCATCTTATACTCGTAGAGGAAAGGTGGAGGAGGCAAAGAAAGAACAACTACAGTTGTCACGGTTTAGGGTCAGGGCAGCCCCTTAGACCTGTAACAGATGCTCTCTGTTAACCCCCCCTCTCTCCCCGCAGGGGAAGAGAAAGGGAATAAGGGAGAGAGACAGCAATTAGAAAAGGAAACTACAACAGCTTTAATGAGAATAATAATAATAGAATATGTACAAATATATACAAAACCAGTATTAAAACCAACCCCCTGATGGTTAATTACATCACTGTCACCACTGATGCTGTGGAGCCGGCACCAGGGGAGTCCCAGCCTGGGCCCCACAGCAAACGGGAGCTGTGTTCAGAAGCTGTGTTCTGGTACTGGATTCAGGAACACACTGATTGGGATTGAAGGCAGAATGGACAGAGTCCTCCTTGGATGCTCCAAGGAAGGAACTGAAAGAGGACCTGAGCCGAGCCAAGCCAAGCAAGCTGGCAAAGTGGTCCAAGAGGGGAGAGGAGCCCAGGATCCCCCAGAGAGAGAGAGAGCGAGCGAGCAAGCAAGCAAGCTAGCTCTAGGCCCTCCAGATACCTCTGATTTATATTGAATATGGTGTATATGGGCTGGAATACCTCATTGGTCAGTTTGGGGTCACCTGCCCTGTCTGCTCCTCCCTGCAGATGTGGCCTTTCACTTTCCTGCACCCCCCAGTGTGGTACACCAGATCCAGCAAAACCTTGGTCTGCACACCAATCCTTGGTAGTAACTCTAAACAAGGGGTGTTATCACTGCCAGCAGCAGACACTGTAAAGACAGGCTGCTAAATTCAGAAAGTGCAGTTAATTGGAAGAACTGAGCTGAAAAGTAAAATCACTGAACAGAATTAGTTCTGTCCTCACTCAAACAGGACAACAGTTTATAGCTCGTATGCAAGGGGGTTGTATAATGCACATTTCTGCATGTTTTTTTTCTTGTAAAACACAACAAAACAAACAAAAAAACCCAAACAATAACCCAAACCAACCAAACAAAAAAACCCAACCCACAAACAACAACAAACAAACGCACACAACCAAAACAATATAGTAGCTAAATGTACGAAGCTGAGTATAGCTGGAAGTCAGGAAAAGAAACATTCCATGGGAAGTACAATGGTTCTTCATTTTGCATTGCTTTTTTAGCAGACAAATGACGATTTCAGAGTAGCTGCCATAGTATTCATGGAGGTGAACAATCTGGTTTTAAAGAAGTGAAACCATGAGAACAGTTTCAAACAGTTCTTGCTCAGACTTCCAGCAGTCAAACCACTGAGACATCTCCTGTACTTCCTTCCTCAAGGCATTCTGATCTAAGTTAAGAACAGATACCAATATCTACCTTTCATACAATAAAACTGAGGTTAGAAACCAGTACATGTTGTTGGAGAAATATGTCTCAAAGTTTCAGTTTCACTGCTGTTCTGTATAAGGAGGCTTCTCTGTGTTTATCTCCATTTTATCTCACACACACACACACACACACAAAACCCAGACCAGATAATAATGGGCAACAATGAACACATCTGAATTTTACTGCTCTTACCAGAGTATTATTCATCCACCTGTTATATCAGACTGATTGAAGAACCAATGAAGACACTTTCCTACCAGTGTGGTAGAAACAAGAGGACACAAGACCATCACAAGAATTTTCTTTTCAAGAAAAGTAAAAAATCACTATGTTCATAATCTGACAGCTTGCTCCACCCTCTGTCTGTAGACCAGCAATTTAAAATTCCTTTCCTTTTGAGCAGAGAAATATTCAAGCCTTGTTTCAGACCAGTCACACTGAGCAAAGTATGGAGAAGTGTCAGCCTGCCTTTGTCCCCAGTGGACAACAAAAAACAGTACAAGATGTGGCATGAAATAGTGTCAAAGAAACCTGATGGCTCAAGTAACAAGACCTGTGTGCAGGATGTTCACCTGCCACTTTTCTGCATTATACTGGGTCCTTACCATTTTTACAGGTACTCTGCTGTCAGGAACTTCAGATCTACTCAAAACAAAAAGTCTCCAGAATACTGAAGACTAAAGAAAATAAATCTAGGGAACTGCATGCATTCTCTGAAATAAGAGATATAAAACAAAGTGGTTTTCTTCCCCTCATAAAAATTTGGGGTTGCAAGACTACGTTGTTTTCTCTGCAAAAAAAAAAAAAAAAAAAAGGTATTCTATTCAGTAATCTTGAAGTCAATTACAGAATATAGTTTAATATTAGAAACAATATAGAGAGTATTAAGTCATGCTGTCAAATGCTAGAAGTCAAGAGCAAATTAAGATAGTCTGCCAAAACAGCTTGAAGTTAATGAAAAGACTAATGAAAGGAAATACACATATTTTTATTTTCAAACCTTGAAGGCTCATTGCAGAAATATCTTCAACATATTTCTCTTGGTTTCATTGCAAAGAAGTAATATGGGTAGTGAAATACAAGGGCCTAAAAAGTCACACAAAGATATACACACATGAAATTATTGGCTTTTGTTCCAAGATGATTTTCTATGACATTAAATTCTTGCCAATTTCATTATTTATATACTTCTGATATAAGCAGATTTCAATAATAAAGACATCAAAAATAAAGGCAAGTGGCAGAGTAGTGCTATATCTCTCAGAATGAGGGACCTATAGGAATCATATTCAGTAACATAAATTTCATTACAGTGTAAACAAAATTTAACCTAGGTAAATGACTCCATTAAATAAAGATGACAGGGCAGAAATGTATTCTATAAAGATACAGTTCCATAATACATTAATAGTCAGCAGCATTAGGACTGTTCCACACCAAGTAGACAATTTCTCATTTTTAAATCTCTTGATAAAAAAATAATTACATATACTCATTGATTTTTAGAGAAAAGACACTCCTTTTAAATAGTAGTAAGGTATGCTTTATACATGTGAATTCTAAATTACAGAAACAAGTTGAATATATAGGTTGGTATTTTTCACAGTATTATTCACTTGATAATTCTTGGATGGTTACAACACATGTTTACAGTCTGAAGCCAAATTTGCAGTACATCATTTTAGAAATCCTCACATCTAAATGCTGCAATAGTTTAAGTATCACTGCTTAGAGCAAACGAGCAATGAAATCAAAAGCTTGATGTATGAATCATAGAATTGTCAGGATTGGAAGGGACCTTAAAGATCATCTAGTTCCAAAGCCCCTGCCAATGCAGGGACACCTCCCACTAGATCAGGTTTGCTCAGAACCCCTTCCAGACTGGTCTTAAAAACCTCCAAGGATGGGGCTTCCACCACCTCTCTGGGCAACCTGTTCCAACGTCTCACCACCCTCATGGGGAAGAAATTCTTCCTAATGTCTAACCTGAATCGACCCATCTCTAGTTTTAGTTCATTCCCTCTAGTCCTATCACTACCCAACAGCCTAAAAAGTCTCTCCCCAGCTTTCTTGTAGGCCCCTTTAAGATATTGGAAGGCCACAATAAGGTCTCCCCAGAGCCTTCTCTTTTCCAGACTGAACAACCCCAACTCTCTCAGTCTGTCCTCACAGGAGAGGTGCTCCAGCCCTCTGATCATCCTAGTGGCCCTTCTCTGGACACGTTCCAGCACATCCCTAAGCACCACAATGATAGAATTATCTATGCTACATTATCTACCCCCATGACCACATAATCTACCTAACCAAGGACGCAAAGACAAAATATCACAATTTAAAAGCATCTTAATTCTTTTCAAAACTCAGTTACTATTCTTCAAGCATTGCTGATATCCTCCTTCGCCCCGAAGAAAAGGAAATCACAGTCCTTTCTAACACAAGCCTACCTAACGTGCATACTTCACCATTCATGCAATCATCTAAATGGACTTTATATTCTCACTATGCACAACTGGGTAACATAAATCATGAAGAGAAGGTTAAATAGATAACCAGAAACTGTTTTGCACCATATCAGCACGTTGTTTTCTTGTGGAGCTGACTTTACAGCTATAGATGAGCTATTAGGGAAATAACATTTTCGGGAAAAGGTGAAGTCTTGGAAGATTATATTGCAAATCTTGCAACTAATGGTGCTGCCTCTGATACCAATGCACACAGAACGACCAGATGAAACATACCATTAGTTCTCTCTTCCTCACTTGTTTTCACTTGATGATGCAGCCCTTATGTCCTTTGTCAGCCACGCTCTCCCACCTAAGCCAACACAAAACGTATAAACATGCACAAAGCTATTCCACAGATAAAACCCTAAACTAGAAGATGCTAAAAATGCTTTTTATTCCACTTCTTCACCACTAAGTAAAAAATAACTCCTCATGAAGGCTACTCAGACTGACTTGTGTAATTCTACAGAACTAGAATATATTGTTTCAGCACAAGTATACAATACGGGAAAACAAGAAAAATACATCAGAAGTAGTTGACTATGTAGTACTTTATACTGATCTCCATAGAGCAAATGTATATAAAAATCACAAGTTATGGCTTAGAATTAGTAATGTACAACTTGGACACAGAAATCCTTGTTTTCCAAAAACAAGCAATGACCTACACCCCACAGTACACATATAATCCTACGTTAGTCTCGAAAGCATATTTTAGCAGTATTTATATTTACACTGAATTTCGATTAGATTATCTCACTTTCAAATTAATTTTAGAAGCAACAGAATGCTCACCATAACACTGGGTATTTTTGAAAGAGAAGTAGAAGCAAAATAAATGAGAAATCATGAATAGTGTGATTTTCTGTCAACATTTACAATCAATTTTTGCACTCCTTTCTCAGGAGTTCTTAAAAGACACATCACTTCAGTCATATACAAGCAGTAATATACATACATTACACATCCACAAAATATACAGGGTCAGCTAAAGGGGCTCCTTGTGATTTTCCTTCCAAAGATTAAGAGGAACCATGTACAGACAAGTCAGTGTAATAACAGGATAATCGATTAATCTTTTCGGTATAAACTTGTCTTTTAATGAGGCTTTACCTTAGCTTTTAAAAACACAAAGAAACAGAAAATTTCTGACTGTCTATAGACAGCTGTGTCCTTGTGATGACCTCACAAAATTCTCAATATTTTCACTTGTAGGAAGGAACCTAAGACTTGTGATGAATTTATATCAGGTCTTTGTTCATCCCTTGACTTACATCAGTCTTTGAAGAGCTGCAGAGAATTTCATAAAGTAGCTGATTATTAAGATCGATAAAGAACTATGATCTCCACCCTTTTTATATGACAAATTCATTAACAATTTTTTCCAAAGAAGAAATAATCTGTATAAATTGTCCATAAATTGCCATGATCCCTCATATTAGTGCTATTTTATATGGTACAACAAAAAAAGATGCCATTTTAAATTAACAATCTGACAATCGAGTTACATCAATATAGCTGACCTTCTCAAAATTGGAATCTATTGCTAAAGTCTGCTTGAAATATGTAACTTATCAATGTAATTTTTCTTCGTCATAGTCCCTAAATGGGATTATATACAGACTATATGGTCCTATCTGAGGCAGTGCACTTTATAAAATACACTCCACACTAATTCCTCAATCAACTTTCAGGAATGTCAGTTTTTTTCCTTCCACTTCTATCCTCCTCCTATGCTGGAAAAATAAAACAATAACACTCCAAATATATTTAAAGACAGTGCTTTTCTATGTAATACAGAGAAAAGATGGTCTGTGCTAAGTAAGCTTCTGTTGCCTTACGTGTGGCAGCATTCAAAACAATACAAATATTCACATATATGATATACACAAGGCAGAAAGATTGGAATTACATCTTCTGTTCTTAGGTTTTGCTTCTGTGCTTACATTCCTCAATAGGCAGAGCTTATTTTCTGGGTGCATGTGATCTGGTATGTCAGAATGCAAACATACAGTGCATTCACTCTCTCTCTACATCTCAACCTTAAACACTTTATGACACTATACAGTAATTTTTTTTTTCAGTAAAAATTAAAATTCATCCAGACAGAATCTTCAGAGCCATGAAAAAATGGTATTCAGTGCCTTCTAGTTCCAGCAGTGCTTAGTTGTTCACTAGAACAATTTGATCTTTGGGGATCAAACAACAGTATCATTCTGAGTCTAGAAATTTAGAATCATCCATTGACCTGGGTAAGAGCCAAGTATAATTCTTAAGTGTTATACAAATTGTGGGTTTTTTTTTTTAAAAAGACAAACCACAGCCTTACAACATAGGCCAATATTTATAAAGACTGATATTTATAATGTCAGATAAATGACTCATATTCTGAATAAAATGTTACTTTCAAAATGTTGTTATAAATATATATTACCACTTTATATTCCTTCTAGTAATTATGCTTTTTGATTTAATTTATCCTTGGCTAGCATTTTCAGCCACCTGCTCAAACACTGAGCTGTACTTTACATCATTACTAGACAATTGAAATCAGTATGACCACTCATAGTGTAAGAAGACTGACTAAGCCTTTTATGACTCTGACAGGTAAGTTTTTATAAAATAGCTTTTCACCAAATTTAATAGGTCAAGATTCCCAGCCTGTTTCAATACAGCTGACAGTATAAATGGAAAGTTAATGGAAACCAGAAAGTCTGTAAGGCTTTATATGTTCACAAAGTATATTGAGGTGTCTTCCATTTTCCCACAACAGTCAACAGAGTAGCCATATTATTTGAATTACATTTCCCATTTTGGATGTTTATTCCCTCTGAAAGAATTCCCTCCAAAGGAGCCATTGAAATTTATTTTTTTACAGTGAATCAGTTCACTGTTGAAACTATTCAGCAAATGTTCAATTTTATTGTGCTGATTATAGCAAAATGATATAATAATGGATTTATCACACTAGTTAGTTTATTTAAAACCTGTAAGGAAACTGTCACTTGTACTAGGACAACCTACAACTTTAACAAAGTGATATGTCTTTTTGTAGCAGCTGGATAAGCGAATAGTAGACTACCTCCTTTTTATGTAATTTTGTACTTAATTCTTTTCACATCTGTTAGTTATATATCATGGGGGGATCTGAAAAGATCCCCTACAGTCAAGTCAGTGAGACAGACATTAGATATCAGAAAATTCTGGTCCTTATTGATCAGATTCTGTATCCTCAGTCACCTACCACCATGCATTGACATGTGCAACTTTCATCTTATTCAGTAATGAATACACCTAATAAAGCCTGTGGAGAAAAGATGAGGGAAGGGGAGCTAGAATAAAAAAAAATTAATCAGAGCTCTGTTGAAAAACAAACATGTGACTCGGTCATCTCAAATGGGAGGCCTTAGGAATATCTAGGCATTATCAGACTGTATCTGACTGCCTAGCATATAAATGATTAATTTATACAATATACTCCACAGAGGGAGGTTGTTAGTGCTATCAGCACACACATCTCACAAACTGCATCAGCTTTGAACTCTACAGAAGTTGGAGCAAGATTTCAGATGAGAAAAATCAAAGAAAATTTATGAGATATGAATTAAATCTACTTTCTCCACACAGTTAACTGAAAGAAATAAAAAGTTCTGTGTTGGACATTCCAAGGGTGTGAAACAAAACGATTAAAAGTGGAAGACAGAAGATAAGTCCTAACAGGCAATGACAAGCCGAGCCCAAAACCTGCTTCCATTAACTGTAGGATTCACAGAGGGTATTTTCCCTGTTTTCAATTAATTTTAGACAGACTGATTGGCTTTCCAGAGGTAGGGCTGCCACAAGAGGTGGACAGGACAGTTCTTTGTAGAAAGAGATAGAATGGGTATTTGTCAGAAAAAAAAAAATAAAAAAATTGTCCTATCACTTTTTTCTGCAAGGGTTGACACAGCTCATGGGACATTCTTTACTCAGTCTATGGTACAGAGAAAAATACAACCAACCAACCAAAACAAAACCAGAGAAACCACTCAGTCTCTCTCTTGAAAATGTAATCACAAAGAATTGCCAGAAAGATTTTTCTCCTCACATAAACCAGTACCAATAGCTAAACATCTCTCCCATCTCCTGGGCCCCAAAGCATCAAATGGGAACTTAGGAGATTTTCATAAAGAATCTCTTCACTGGAATTCAGTCTTCATAAGTGGTCATGTAAGCAAGTAAAATATATAGACTAGCCATACCTTCTGACTGATCAACAGGAGACCAGTTTCAATATTTTGGTAACACTCAAGAGAAGAACTAACCCTCTCTCACAGCTGCAAAGTTATTTCATTTCTGAACCTGAAAACTTCCATTGGTTTTCAAGGTCAGTGGCTTGACTGCAAAAGGAAGGACTGGTTACTTGATAAAATACTATCTTGGAAATCAGAACAATCTATTTAATCTCTCAAGCTGAGGAGTACCTACAGCCCGAGTTGCCAATAAACCAGTAGGCTTAAAAAGAAGCTGGGTGGCTGCAGCCATACAAGCAAGAGTGATGATGGGATCTTAATCAGAGTTTGAATGCCCCTCCACTTCTCTTAGCTCAAAAAGCCCTGCTGTCTACCAGCTCAAAAAGCCCTGCTGGCTACCAGCTTAAAATAAGATGATGTGGTAGGCATGCAAGAACCTATAACTGTCCCTGATGAACTGTGCCATCCAGATCAGCATCATCACTACTTCCAAAGACAGTGCAATGAGAAGGACAAGTGGATGAGCTGCTCTCACTCTCACAAACCTACATGCTTGTACTCCACCTAAAAGTCATTTACATTTAAAACCATGTAACTGCCATCAAAAGCTGTAAGGATCTGCACCCTATCACACAATCATAGCCATCTATGAAATTAAGGCATGGGTGCCATTCCATGCTAGCCAGACAACTATTTCAAATTTCCTGACTGACATTGCTAAAGAAGGCAGAATGTAATTACCTGAGCTGAAAGAGGATACAGGTTCAACTGGATCTTTAATGACCAGAAGTGTTTAAGGCTTTCATATTATGTCTCATTCAAGTGATAAATGAGTGCCATTCTAAAGATAAGATTGTCAGCATACAGAGAATGTCTCTTCAAAAAAAAAAAAAAAAAAGGGGGAGGGGGATTTCATTTTTTCACATAAAAACTCCACCGTTTCTGTTTGTCTCTGAAATGACTGATCAACTTAGTAGATATTACATATTGAAAGAAATAATTCAGATTTTACACATCTTAAGTAGTAGAAAACTGCAGCTACTGAACTGCTTGAGCTGCTAAATCAGAGATTCTCTTTTTAAAAGCAGAAAAATGATTGATGTATTTTGGAAGAACTCTACTTCTGCAAATGTGAAGGACTGAACAGATTTTTATCATAACATTACAAAATGTTTGAAAGTAACTACAACAGATAGGTCATTGAGGTTGAGTATGACTGTTATTTTAAAGCTACTTTAATCATAAGGGAGCTAGGAAAGAAAACATTCAACCAGAACAATCCAAGTTACCTTTAAGCTTCATATGTACCTTACATTAAGCATGGTTTTATTTTGACATCTTGTATATTCTTTCTCTGGGGACTACAGGGATGAACAAAAGCCTAACAAAAGCAATGGGAATCTGCAGCGAGTTAGCAAGCTCTGAAACGGGAGCAGGCTTCAATGCCACACTTTCTAGGAAATAGACTCATAGGCCTTTTTCACAACCAACAGGTATTACTCTTGTGTTTTTTAGTATTTCATCAGGCACAATATGCTGGATTAGTGAGAAAAATGTCTACTGCAATGGGGAGCCTTTGGGTACATAATGTACGTTCTGCACCAGAACAGACACATCACTATCAAACAGGCTGTGTACAACACAAATATTTCACCTGATACAGAAAAAGCCTTGGAAGGGAGAAAGAAAGTTTGTAAGGTTCCATACCGGCAAAATGTCCTATTTTATTTCTTCTTTCCATACACACGAGTACAATACTAAAAAAACACTTGTTTTCTTTGGTCCACACATTGGTTTTAATTCAGTAGGTTTTGCAAAGAGCCACCTCCTGTTTAGGCTTTTCTTCATTGTAGTGTTGTATAACAACAATCCAGTTGTGCAATATTCCTGAAGCAGGCTGTTGAAAACCATGGGTGTTACTCTTACCAAAACAGATACTCAAAAGGACTAAAATTCAACAAATGTAGATGTTACAGATACTACCTCCATTAATAAAGGATAACGCTCCCTTCATCAAGGGTTTAACTCACATTTTCACCCTGACTCCTAAAGCACAATAATTGGATTAGTTACCCTCACTGTATATAAACTGCAATCTAGAGAAATCACATAAAGCGATTTATGCCTTTTTAGTCACCTTCCAAGGATTACGAATGGGGACATGATCTCTTCCTCTGCATGTCAGCCCGATGAATGCATGTGAAGTGGCTACTGCTTTTGTGGTGGTGAATTCCAATCAATGGAATGGAAAAAGAACTCTTTTTTTTTTTCTTCTTGTTGCATCACTTCCATTATCTTAAAGTGTTCTTCTGAAGACATAATTTTTTGGGGGGGTGGGAGTGGGGGGTGTTGGGTGAATCTTATATTAAAAAAGCAAAAATGCAAGAAAACTGACTTTTTGTCAGAATTAAATACACAATAACCTCTACAAAGTCAATGTGTTGTTTTGCTTCATTCCATTCTCTTGTCACATTATTTCTCAACAGAAATTTTTTTCTGATGCTAGTCCTGAAAACTGAGGCACATTTTCTCTCACTACACCTTGATTAACTTCAGTGAGATTACTCAGGAAATATGTTAGCATTCACTGTATTAAGCTTCAGTAGAAATGTGGCTCTATAAAGTAAAATTCTCAGTCATATAAATTTTCTTAAAAGACTAAATTCTCTACCCAGTTTGAATAGGATCTTACTCCTAGATTAGCTAGTTAGCTAGGTACCTTAGATCAGTGACTTAGAAATGGCATATTTATCATTGGTAACTGCAACTATCACAGCTTGTTGCATATAAAACCCCACTCTAAATGCTCTTTTATTTCACTAGAGCCATTTATTTTTCATTTCACCTAATTCAATTGCACCAGATCCTAAGGCTTCCACTCAGGTGAAATTCCCACTGAAGCCAAAAGGATTTCTGCCTTAAGAAATGTAAGTACTTCTCTGTGGCTGCTCTGCACAACTTGAGTTTTATTTCTAGGTTATCAGCAAATTTTAATATTCATGGATGATTCTCCAGTCCAGAGAAGGCTATCAAGAAAAACTAAGGTGGCAAAGAGCTTATTAAACTCAGTAAATTCCCCTATATAGTGCCTGTAGTTGGACAGACTGAAGTTGTTTTTATTTAATATTTAGTTAGTCCACTACCTATTCTGAGATTCCTCTTTAGATTTTTTCTGGGTTTAACTGGTGTAGGCATCTGTCTAGAAGAACAAAAAAAGGGGGTCAGAATGTCCTGACAAACTAGGTTATAAAATTAGCATTATTGCACTGCACTGAAAGCAGACTTGATGGGTTTTTTCAATTAGCATAGTAAAATGAGATGTTGCTTGAAGTTAATTCATCATGAAGTAGATACTTTAAAGCAACTGTCTTTTATGCACAGTTAACATCCCAAGAAATGCTTCATATATGGAAATTTGTTAGTTGCAAAATGGAAATTTCATTAGGATATTAATATATCTGTTTGCTCAAATACACATTCACAGTTTGCAGTGCTTTGTAATTCTCGTTTTCTTTAATATATTCAGTGGTGATTCTGCCACTTGAAACAAATTGAAATCCCATTGCCTGGGTCCTCAGAACCCAAGAAGAAAGTGAAGCAGCTATGACTGCGCAGAAGGTGTGGGAGATGTTCCTGGTGATAAATGGATGAACATCACGGACTAAGAAATTCAAGAAAGGGCCAAAGTGACATAGCCTCCATCAGGGGCCAAATTCCAACACCTCAGTTTGCGTCAGACTTCTACACAAAATTTGGCTATGTAGGCTGCAGGAAGTTCAGAGGGAATCTGGGGATTTTCTATTTAGAGCTTTGGTGTTCGCTACTGCTTGGTTTACCTGTCTCTAATATGATGCTCCTCTTGTAGCATGTAATTAAAGCTTATGGATGAATAAAGATCTATCTCTCTGTGTTGTTGCAGCCAAAACAAAGAAAACAGGAACAAACCTCCCTTTCCCCCAGTGATTTCCTGGGATTAAATAGAGAGCAAAGAATGATATTAACATTTTTGACCTGTTTAGCTAGAATAGCCTACATTCCTAGCATCATGTTCTTCTCTTACCTAGGAAAGACAGGCATCTCCTTGGTGGCTCTGAATACTGCCTTCATCCCCTGCACTGGGCTTTGCATGTTCCAGGCACATGATGGAAACAAACCATGTGATCATCCCTCTATTTGCATAGTTACATTCAACCTGGTAAAACACCCCATACCTTTTTGATGTGCACCTCTTTATCAATGAAAGACAAAGCTTCTCCTTCACAAAGGTATGCCACTGTGTGACTGTGCTTAGGTAGTGTAAGGCACAATGCTAGGAGTGCTGTCTTTGACAGGATTCCTAAGGAGCAGGCTGTGCAGCAAGCCCAGCCCCAGACAAACACAAGAATTCTCACTTTACTCCCTTCCTTTGTCTCGCACTGGAAGTTACTCCAAGACAGACAAAGGCTGGCTGGTTCCACTGGTTGCCACATACAGCTAGCAACATGGGACTGGGGACACATAGGGGCTCACAGAACATGTCTGAGGGAAGGATGCTTGCAAAGATTCTCCGACTGGTGCAGCTTATGTAAGCATCCATCTGAATGGTGCTGTTGCACTCTTGCATTTTCTTAAACTTCACAGAATTTATGCAGCCTTGTTCTGTAAAGGACCTTCTGAAAATTTGACACATCTGTGTTTCTCATGTAGAACCTGACTGACTCAATCACTGAATTCTCATGCACTAAGGAGCCATTTTGCTTTAAAATGGTTCTATGAAAGCTATGTTTGTTAATCCTCAACAAATCAAAAAGTCAATTTTTAATATATGTTCAGTCAGTTCACCCTGTACTGCTACAGGAACCATTTATCTCTAATTTCAAGACAATTGCTAACAGCTCTGTAGAAGACTGAACACAGGTTATTACCCAACACTTTGGCAGGGTACCTGAATCTAAAGGAGATGGTATAATTTTGTTTGGAGATTCTCCTATTCATTGCTTATCACTGGAGGTCTAGGTGAGCCATCAATCTCCTGTTTCTTGCCTTTGCAAAGTGCTTACTATCATTTTCTTTTTAGATTTTTCATTGCCTGCTTTACTCAAGGAAGACAGTGAAGGAGTCAAATCTCTTGATCCATTAGAAAAAAAAGAAAAACAAAAAAAAAAGGAAGATTCAAAGTCCCTGACTTCATGAAATCACATCCATTCATTTCTTTTTAAATATCACATGTATTTTCACTTCACTGCTAGGGTAACAAAGGAATAATAAAACACAGCAGCTATTTTTGTAAGCTCTATAATAAGCTCTATAATACAGTAGGTCTTCACAAGATACGAATCCAAGAACATCCAGAACAGGAACTGGAACACAAAGAAAGATGGCATACCAGAATGGCTCCTCATGCTATGGTCAAATGAAGGAGGGGGGGATGAATGGTATCTTGGTCTGGAAGATTTCACATTTCAGTGTGAGATAGAACAACTTTTGTTTGTTTGTTTGTTTTGTGGGTTGGTTTTTGTGGGGTTTTTTGTTTGTTTGGTTGGTTGCTTGTTTTTTTTTTTGGGGGGGGGGGGTGGTTTGTTTTTTTTTTTTAAATGGGCAAGAACAGTATAGCTGGTTAAATTTATAATTTATCATTCTCTTGAACTTCCAGTGTAGTATTCTTCACTGATATCATACTGCAAAGCTGTGAGTCAGCAAATAGAAATATTTTCCTTATCTTCCTTGTAAGATATCTAGATTCTGACATCTTTCCCATAAATATCTCTCCAGATGACTGAGCATTTCAGTAAGAGCTAGGTCCTTTCAGTGTCACCCATAGTGTCTAGCTTGAGTGGGACTACAGCAGTGGTCTTGAAGAACCTTCTTTTTCCAGTGACTGCAAATACAACAGTGTGGGGATTTGGAGAAGGCTGAATGCATTGATAAATTTGTTTCCTAGGAGAAAAAAAAATGGGAGTAAAGCTTGATAAAACTGAGTGATTGACAGCAGTTCTGTGATTTCCTTAAAGTCTCTGACTTCTCTGGGCAAAGACAGTGCTGGAAGCACAAGGCAGGGCTAATTAGTTGTAGCATTCACTGAAGATTAATACTGTTGGGAAAAGATGGGGCCTGCATAACTTTTTTTTTTTTTTTAATTAACAGAATTAATTATATTAATCAAAGTCTCCCACTTCTAAGACTAAAAGCCATCAGTACCAATGAACATCCATGTCTTTTGTTCTTGGTTATCTGCAGGAGATCACCTGCAGAATCCCTACAGCTGGGAATGATCTGTAGTAGGGAAAACAACAGCTGCCTGTCCGAAGAAATGTACCACAGACTAACTGTAGTTAAATGTACACTGTCTCTTCCAGGAACATTTGTCTTAGCTGGAGTTGTCTTCCACATGTACTTCAAAGCTTGGAGAGACTGCAGTGTGTGGCATGTTTCTTTTCCTTTGAAGGTTTCAAAATATCTATAGAACTGTTCTAAGAAAAAAAAAGGAAGTCACATTTAAATATATCCACGATTTCAGTACATTTCAAATATTCTTAAAGCTTGTATTTTGCAGTCAGTGTGGCTTTGTTTACTACAACACTGTTAGCAGAACCTGAATCTGAGCATTTTGGTTTGAAGTGAGGGAAAGATTTAATACCTTCCTTTCTTTGCCATACAAAAGACAATATTGCTTTTAATTAGCTGTAGTGTTTTGATAAGTAGAATGAAACTTCCCAGCTGCATAGGAGCCGTGGGCCAGCCATAGGTATTGGAAGCTGGAAGCACTGAGACCCTCTTTCCAACAAAAGCATTCATAAGCCAGTCTCATGTTGAGTGTTAAATAACAGTGAAGTGCTTAGATATGCTTACAGATCTGGACCGTAACCACATGTCTTTATCTGGCCAAAATGTGGTGGTTTCTGGCTTTTAAATTAATTGTAGTTAGATGTTTTTACTGAGAGTTTTCCCATTTCCCAGTGCAATTGCATACTGTGATCTGAGCAGTAGTGCCATTCCTGTGTTTATCAAGAACACTACATAGTGTTTTAGCTTGATCCTTCCCTGGCATTTGCTTCATGGATTAATTTGGGCTTTCTCTAGAATTATTCATGGAAGATCAAATGACAAAATCAATGGGGGCCCTTCTGCAAGCTGATCATCTTTTACTGTGCACATGAATTACTTTCTCTGTTCTGTTACATAGTCCTCCTAGAGCTGCATTCAAAGTGAGGAAACACAGCCTCCTCACACAGTTGATTTTACTGTTTGTTATAACAAGCATAAGTAAACTGCATGTTTAACTTCTCTGTTTCTTATGCCATCTAGAAATTCATTTGGAAACACAAGCTGGAAAAATAGGTGGAGAGTGATGTAGCTTCTAAATTTAATTTCTGAAATACGATTAAACCGTTAAATTTTGTTTCCTTTTATTGTGTGTATTTGGTTTGCCCCTTTAAAACAGTCACACAGTAATTCAGTATACTTGTGCATAGAATGAGGTCTGTCTTTAATTCTAAAATCAAGTCAGTTCTAAAAACCAAATTCTTTCAGACGTGCAACCCTATCATGACACTAACAAGATAAATGCCAAGTTTCAGGGTATCTTGTAGGAAAAAAGCATCAGAGCAAATTCTTCAATAATCTTCTTAATCCATAAAGCACATAATTTGTACATTCATTTTTTGAGTATGTATACATACATAGATCCTACAGTACAAGGTACAATGTTCTGTCTATTTAATAGAACTTCAAGAGTATTACAAATAATATAATTTTTAATGTACTTTCTTCGTATTTATTTATGCAGTATTAAATACTTATTTACTTTAAATACAGACAAATGGAAAATCTATCTTTTGTTTGTTTGTTTTACTTAGTTACAAGAGCACCGTAGTCCAAACAAAATCTGTAAAGTTTTCTTAATCTGTAGTTCAATCAGCAGAAATCAGATGCTCTCCATGTCAAACACAAATCATTCTCATATATACTTACTATTAAGATGTTCAGTTCACTAGTTCTTTGCTTTCATGCCTTAATTCTTTTTTCACTAGGTTCAGGAAATTATTCAAATTAGTACTTTAAATGAGGGTAACACAGAAGCAGCCAACTTTGCTGATGAAACCAAATGATTAAGGCCAAAGAGAAGTAACTTTTTTTAGGAAAACTTTATGTTATAGAGTGATTATTCAGTAAAATAGATAATGAAACTTCATATTCAAGTAAATAAGTAATTTATATTTTAAATAACCTAGAGTATACATATTGCATTGATGGTCCTGAAATCAGGTATTAGTATTTAGACAGTAAGTGTTGAAGCAGTGCTGTATAAAGCTCCTTGAAAATCTCATAAAACTCAGCAACACTCAAAACTGGACACTAGTAAACAAGAATAGTGAACAAACCATAAAATATCATTGTGGTGTTGCATATATTCTTGCATAAATCCATGGTGTTTTCACATATTGAAATTTTCTTGCTGATTCGGATTTTTCTCAAAAGTGAAAGAGGGAAATTAGAAAAGGATAAAAAGGCCAGAAATCAAGAGTATTAGGCAACTTCCATATATGAGGAGATGAGGTTCACTGACATATTTCAACTTTATGGTAAATACCTTAGCAATGACCCAGAGTTTTAGCTAACCTTGAGCAGTGTGGAAAAGATCAATATAGAATTGCTATTCTTTTTCTCAAGGAATCATACTAACACAATTTTTTAACCTGCAAGTTCTCAAAAAAATTTAAAACTGTTAGAAATTCTTTTACTCAACGAGGCTGTGAAATAATTTAATGATTTCTTGGAAAAAGACCCCTAAAGTGCTATAGGAGCAAAGATACAAACAAACTTTGGCTTGGGAAATTCCTTTGCTGTTGAGGAAATATTGCTGGTGTTCCCTTGCTCATTTACTCTTTCATTAGGCATCAGTAGCTGATAGTGGTAGTCAAAGGTGGAGTAGTGAATAGTGGACATTGCATCTGTCTGATTTTTTTTTTTTTTTTCCTACTAATACCATACATCATGCACATGCAAGCCTTTTAAATACGAATATATTATGAGGGTTGTTTACTGTGCTTAAGTGCTTGATTTAGTAAATGAAAGGAACCCGTTCTGTTTAAAATATCATGTTTGTATATATTTTGTTGAAGTGTCTTAAAATCAGAAGCATTCTGGTGGTCTATGTCCAGAGCGAGCTTGTCTTTGTGCTGTTTGTTACCGGCCTGCTAGTCTAAGTCCTGATTTTCTTTATTATCAGCTTCAATGTCCTTGTTTTACCTTTTGAGCACAGAGGGACCTGGGGTTCTGATGAACAGGGTGAAATATGGGATATGGGAGCAGCTCGTTCACATTCAGGTTGTGCAGGACTGCAAGTGCTATTCTACCTGTCTGTGGGAAACAATAACATTTTACAAGCATGATTTTTAATTCCATCTTTTACTTGTGTGCAGAGTAGTCCCTGGAGGATGTTTTTTCACGTCTTAAAACGGCAAACAGCAGTAAAAAAAACCCAAAAAACAACACCAAAACTGTTCAAGGTAGAAGCAGCAGATGTTTGGCACCTGCTTGTTGGCTTATTTTCCTTATTTATCTTGAACTGAAGAAATACTATGAGACAACTTTGTTAGAAAACAGGGTTTTTGAAGGGAGTTTTCAGTATTAGAGAGTGGAATTTTAAAACTTCTGATTCTACAACACAAATAAGCATGAGGATGATTTCCTAACTCTAGACTGAGGCAACTGGAGTTCTATTTTAGGAGCTCTTGGATAAAGAATTTTATTACTCTATTTTATTTCATTAGTAGTATAACTAGAGTATACTTAGTATGAATAAAAACCAGAATGCATGTTTCGGGGCTTGAAAGAAAAGGCCTCCTAATGCACTGGGATTGTTCTTCATTACACGCTTTGCAGAGGCCTGCAGGCTCGGCAGGGCCACAGAAGCCGCGGGGTCACGACAAGGACTCAGAGGAAGAATACAAAACAATTTATTGTTTTGGTTTTTTTCCTGAGAACAATCAATAAACGGTGTGGATAAAGGTGTTTTGGCAATTGGAAAAAAAAATAAATCAATTACTTTAAGGCACAACTCAGTATCAAGGAAAAGTGAGTAGCAAGTGGAGGAAAGGAAAAGATTGGGGGGGGTTGAAAGAAAAAGAGGACAAGGGAAGGCGGAAGAGAAGGAGAAAGATCTCACCACCCTTGGATCCAGCGACGTCTCATGGGATCAGTTCAAATCGAGTTATTCGGTGATGGATGCACACAAATCAGTATTTCACCATCTCTTTATACACTTAGGGTACGGGTGGTATCCCCAGTTTCCATAGGAAAAGTAGAGAGGCGGTGCTAATCTGCATTGAGCCCCTTTTGGTGCAGTGTCCCCTGCAGACCTCCCCTTGGTGGAGCCCCGGTGGTTAGCAGAAGAAAGACACTCGGGGAAACGACCTCGTCCCGCCTACGCAGAACTTTTCTCTTTCTATTGATAGTTTATTTGCAAGGAGCCAGGGGAGGATGGTAGAGCCATTAAGGACTATTGAGAGACACTGACACCTCCTCCCTCCAGACTGGCCTAGCTCATTCTCTGTCCAGATCTTATCACTACACGAGGTTTGAGACATAAATAGTCTCTTTACAATACGTTGCTACTAATGATGGGCATTCCCGGGTGTGTGATCGCTAGGAAATGGGAGCGGGAAATACATTAGATGTTAGCATGGGTCGACTTCCCACCACGGTGTAGCTTTGAATTGGTGTCCGTTAACGAAAGACGGTGTTGCAGCCAAGAGACAGCAGACCACGGAGCTCTGCTGAGGTCTGGTGAGTTTGCTGGAGAACTTCCTTAAAGTGCTTGGCTGTAAATTGGGGTTTGTTTACTTGCAATCCTGTTGCGTATGTATACTGTTCAGATATTCATGACCTTTCTTAACTTTCGACCTTTTACTGCCATTTGCAGGGTGCAGGATGGTAGGTTGGTGGTATTTTTGATTTTATCTGATCAGATTTGGTCCACCTGGAGTTATGTTCTTCTGCAGAGTTGGCCTGGGTTTGGCTAGGATAGGAATTTTCCCAAGAAGCTAGGAGGGGGCACAGCCAGTATAGCTGACCCAAACTACCCAGGGGCATGTTAATATATGACTGTCACACCCAGTATATAACTGGGAGATCTGGCTGAGGGGCAGAACGGAACATGGTTCGGGTAAACGGGATGAGCTTCAGGTTACGGGTGGTGAGCAAGTGCACTCGCTTTATACATTTTTTTAATTAGTATTACTGTTATTATTTTTTTTTCTGTCCTTGTGTTGTGCTATTATACTGTCCTTATCTCGGTAGGTGTTGCGTTTGTTGTTGTTGTTGTTTCCTGATTCTGTCCATCGCACTGGGTGGGGAGCGGAGGGAGAAGTGAGCAAGCGGTGTCATGGTGCTTTGCTGCCGGCTCGGCCTGAACCACGACAATAGTGCAGCAGAAAGAGAAATATTTCCCTAGGTGTCTTTATATGGCTCGTTGGCTTGTGGGTGTTTACTTAATTGGGAAATTGTTCGGTAGTAGTCGAATTGGAAGTGGCTCCACTTTTTTTTTTCTTATTTGCACTGCTAAAATAACACTAAATACTTTTTGGGTTTGAGAGAATAAAGGGGAAAAACAAAAATACAACAACAACAAAACAAAACCAACCCAGAATTTATGGTAGTGATTGTTGTTCTCTGATATTTAAGTTTATGGCTGGAAGATTATTTAGTGGTTTATGCCAAGTGGAATAGCTGCAGCAGAAGACAGAGAAATAAGTAGAATATTGATCAAATCAAAGCAGCCTGGAAGGTACTGTTTTGTAAAAAACTCCCTGCTGAAAAAAGTGTTCAAATGTTTCCCCGTGGAAGGTGTTGAGGGATATAGAAGGCAGCGGTTTGTTAATTTTTTCTTTATTTCCCCCCCTTTGGAAACTATTTTTGATGGGAAGCTGAAACATATTTTGAGGGAAAAACACCTCAGACAAGTTTGATAAATGGTATGTGAGGACAGTAGTTCAAAGCTGTGCCTCTCTCTGTCTGGGCATCAATTCTGATGCATTTAAGTCTGTTAACTAAAGCAGAAGTACTGGAGGATATTGTGTCCTTATAAAACTGTACTACCAAAATGTAAATGCTTGTAAGATTTTGAAGAATACCAACTTCTAACTTTTACAGGAAAGAAATGCCTTGTAAGTAGTTTAGTCAATATTCACATATTTTTCTATCTGTTGTATTTAAGATAGTCATATTTAGATGTCTAATAATGCTATAGCTTATATGTGACATGAATTACTCATGACATGAACCTTAAGGGAGGTTCTTCTCCCTATCTGCTCTGCTCTAGTGAGACCACATCTGGAGTATTGTGTCCAGTTCTGGTCTCCTCAGTTCAAGAGGGACAGGGAAATACTAGACAGAGTCCAACAGAAGCTATGAGGATGATGAAGGTACTGGAACATCTCTATTATGAGGAAAGGCTGAGAGACCTGGGGCTTTTTAGTTTGAAGAAGACTGAGGGGGGTTCTTCTTAATGTTTACAACTATCTGAAGGATGGGTGTCAAGTAGAAGGGGCCAGTCTCTTTTCAGTGGTGCTATTTGAAGGACAAGAAGTAACGGTCATTAACTGGAACATGGGAAGTTCCACCGCAACATGAGGAAAAACCTCTTCACTGTGAGGGTGACAGAGCTCTGGAGCAGGCTGCCTAGAAAGGTTGTGGAGTCTCCTCTGGAGACTAAATATGCCTGAATATGTTCCTGTGTGGCCTGTCCTAGGTGATCCTGCTCTGTCACAGGGGTTGGACTCGATGATCTCCAGAGGTCCCTTCCAACCACTAGCATTCTATGATTAATTGTTCTCTACAGTTACGGAAGACAGGATAAGCATGGGCATCAGATCCTCACTATGTATTTTCAATCCAAGCTGAATTACAGGGACTCCTGTTTACCAATTATAAACTGCCTGTTTCTGTCTGTCGTGTGGTATGAAGAGGATGAAAGCACGTGGGTGTCTGGCTTCGAGGGAATATTGCAATGCGCGTTACTGATATTTAATTAAATAAGAGATAAATATGCAGCCAATATTTTCCCAGTTTTGCCTTTTCATGTGTTAGGTGGATGAGATCAGCTCTTCCAGCTGAGGCAGAGCTACTTGGAAGGTCGTTCAGAAAGGCTTTCCCTGAGTAAGGAAGAAAGAAGAGCAGCAGAACTCTGTTCCTGTTGTGCAAACAGGGAAAACATAATACGCCATCCTGTGAAAACTTTGTGGTTGATGCTCTGAAAACCAAGGTGTGATGAAAACTACATGGATGTAGCCTGACGGTCCTGCTTTTTAAAAGCAGGACAGTCCAAAAGTCTGTTGAGTATCAGTCTTAGAAAGGGGAGCAACAACAAAACCCAAAACAAGTGGTCATTATGATTCTCCTAAAGGCTACATTTGAGCTTTTACCTGTTATTTTAACAAGAGAATAAATAAGCATACGGTAAATTCATTTATTTCATAGGTCTAGTTCTCAACCTACCAGGTTCTGTGGCTGAATACCATAATTGTAACAGACTATTAAAAATGTTAAAAGTTATTAATTTTTGCCAGATAGTATGGTATACATTTATTGTAAATAATCCATTGTATTTTTTAGATAGTTGAGGTGATAGCACAAGTTCTGAAAGCTATTACTATTTTTTTCAATAAAATTGAGTAGCAGCATTCTCTCTGTTAAAATTTTATCTAACAGGAAGTGCAATATGATTTAATGAAATTCCTCTGATACTTGAAACTGGAGTTTGAATGCAACTTAAGTCTATAATTCCACTATTTCACTTTTCATCTAGCAAAGGATTTCTGCAAGCTCAGAAATGATAGTAGTAGCCTTCTATAATTTTGTTTCCTTCTGATTGCTTTTATTGGAATATCTGCGCATTTTCAGGAAGGATTTGGTATTATGGAAGAAACCCTCCCCCTTCCCCTGAACTTAATTAATCAGTCCTTTAGGTGACTAATTAGACGTGCTGAATTTTCAGTCAAGTATAATGTTTCATACTAGTTCTTCACGCCTGTGTTACCCAGCTGCTATCTGTAAACTGAATGAGGACGTTGCTACAGTGCATGGTTCCTAATAAAATTCAAATTAAATAATCACCTCAATTATAGATTAAAAACTAAGGTTCAACAATTATCCAAAGAGCTCTACTTCACCGAAAACCTGCAGTCGTGTACCTACTTCTTTCCCATTCTGCCTGAATTTATAGGTCTCTCACGCAGACATAATTTAGATTTAGCTTAAATTGTGCCCTAAATTGTTTTCATTATCTCAACCTCGAGCAACCTGTGTCTATTCCCGGAAAATGATATCATTATTCTTGAACTGCATTACCTATGATATGCTATCTTTTCTACATTGAACATTTTCAAGGAAAACCTTTTCAGTTCCTGTTAGTGCTTAGACATTTGAGTCGGTTAAATCTGGAAGGACGAATACATCTGACTGTCCAGAATACATCTATGGAAAGAGAGTATATCTGACTGTGTCAGATGTATTAATTCCAGTTATGGTACTGGTCTTTGAAGAACCTTCTTATTTATTCCAATTGTGTATATATTATATATACACCAAACTTGTTGATGTCCAATCTAATGTTTATAATATAGAGTCATATACTATATTTTGTAGACTAAGAAGCAATGATGTTAGGTGGAAAAAGCACAGCTGAAAGTTTACTTCTAAATTACTGTCTCCATGAGAATCCCAGTTTACTGAGTTGACATTTGTGGTGAAAAGGCTCAGGTTTTCACAGACCTGGTCAAAAAACTATGGGAATTCCCTTCTCACAAAGGCATTTCAGTCATCTTGTCAAACACCACGTATTTTATATGATCCAAGCTCAATTTAATTTACTGACATTCTCTGGGAAGTCAGATTTCCATAAAATAATGAAAATTCTTTCTGTGTACTTTCTTAGAAATACATCTTTTTAAACATTGCAAGCCTGTGGAGACTCTGGATGGACGTTTTAGGAGTCAAGGCCTAATCTGTGTACAAGAAGAAGACAGGAGTAAAGAGCAAATTAGGATCACAGATTATTCACATAATAACCACATGTAACCAGGGAGTTCCTCACTTCCACTCAAACCTCTCAATTTTGGATTTTGTTGTTTGTATTCTTTGTGTGATAGTGTTTTAAGATTGGATGGTTGCTGAAAGTGAATTTCTGGGTGCCTGCTGAAGTGTTAGATAAGTGCTACTGACAACATGCCTACTGTGCAAGGTGTAATGGCTTTTGGGTCTCTGAAGAAGAAAACCTTGCCTTGCAGTTCTGTGTGGGTGCTATGCTAGCAGTGACATTAGACTGAGAAACTCAGCTTTTGATCCACAGTGCAAACATGACCTTGGCCTCCAAGGGACTGCTAAACTTATGGCCCTACTGGTCAAAGGTGAAGTGCTGAGGCTGGAGCAGCTACCATAGCTGAGACCAAGGTCAAGAAAAGGCAAATGAAGAAAAACCTGAAGGTCTGATTTGATTTTCTGATTTTTTGGATCTGGTGCCTCGAGTCTCTGTAGGTATAGGCAGTAGGTATAGGAATAAGGAAGGAAGGGGCTAATGATAACTATCAAGACAATAGTACAGTTTATTGGCATTTCAATACAGGCAGCGCTAGCAATCCATCAGTGCTTCCATCTGCATAAGTGACAGGCCAGGAGAAGGACTGCAAATGTGACCCTGGTCTTCTCACTTTCCTAAAAGGTCAATCCTAAAAAAGCTATAGAATTTTTCCAGGTTGCCCTGAAATTTCAGGTCTGATCACATCCATATCCAGTTGTTCCTGTTTCCTGTTCAACGTCAGAGGAAGCTGGAGGAAGAAGCATATGGCTTCAGGAGGTGTCAAGTGGTAGGGGCATCACCTGGCACTGTAGAGTTGCTGCTGCAGTGTTGTCCCACGTACAGGTTGCCAAGGGAAAGGGTGCTTTGGCCATGGAGCCAGAGACGAAGATGTAAGAGCTGGTGGAATTCACTGTGCTAACACAGAACCTGGCATCTCGTGCAATTTTCAAAATGCCAAAGGCTGTGAAACCTCTTAAGTTATCCAGCATAATGTGATGTTTGTAAAGATTTCTTAACTTTTCAAAGTTTCCATACTTTCACTTCTATGGTTACTTAAGGATTTTGGAAGACCAAAATGATTGCAGTCCCAAGAATGTGGAGGGAAATCTATTTGCCCTACCAGCAAAGAAACATACCAGCCTAAAATACTTTAATATGGAATTCTGTAATTTTTGAAACTTAAGAGCTGCTTTTTATGTTGTTTATGAGTGTTGCTAGACTCACTTTCAGCACCTTCTCTTGAGCTGGTTGCCATATATATTACTCTGTGAGGCTAACCAGTAAGAAATTCCCCATTTATAAGAAGGCAGAGAAGAGTCCATGTACCTTGTCACGTGCCTACTTTGCTGTTGGTTTGAACCGCAGTGTTATAGCAGAGAAACAATTTCAGTGCGTTGCTCAGGTATGTCCTTAATAACCTAATGACCACAAAGGTGATATCGAATTAATACTAAGCATGCAGTTATGTACTTTGCTAAATGAGACTAGTTGATTCAATGTTGTCTGGGGTGATCAGATCAGATCTACTGAAGCTGAATCACTTCTACTTCAGTATCAACTGGCAGGATTGTTGCTCTTCACTGAAAATTATTACTTTATGAAGGCTTCTTTTGATTACACAGATGTTTATATTTTTATTATTATGATTCACTTCTCTTACTTGGGAGTAGAAATTTTGCATTTTACACAGTTTGCAGAGAAGAAAAATAATGACTTTACTCTAAATGCAGGAAGGCTTCTCTCTTCCTGATACATTTGAAATGTAATTTTGCCTGGCAATTAGAGCCTGTGAGAGACTGACTGGATGGATTTATCAGATATGGCCATAATCAAACAGAGTCCACTTTAATTAATCTGATTATTATACATTTTGTGGTACTCCAAAATTGTTTAGCTTCCCTGACATTTATTAAGAATAAACTTCTACCTAGGGATGATTGCATAATGCGGAATTATTAATGGTTACTCATGAGAAACTAATCAAGTTAGAGGCAACATGGAGTGAGGGAATGTGCACAGAACCAGGAGCTAAGTTTTTCAGTTAATTTGATGTATGATCTTGGAAAATATCACTTACCGCTCACTGCCATCTCTTGATTTTCCTTCAGCTAAAGAAGGAATATGAATACCCATTTCCCTACTTTGCCAGAGAACTGGGAGGACTAGCTAATGCGCATGTTTATGATTAAAATGGTAGTGTTTCCAAAATGTCAATTTAAAAAAAAAAATACGTGTATATCTATGTGTTTACCTTTGTGTGCAGATAATTAATAATGAAACTGGAGAAATGATTATGCTGTTTATAGCTTTAATTGTCAATCCATTCATCTGGAAGGAACATTCTGTCTCTCTTATCTGCTTAAACTATATGTATCACCAATAATGCCCAAGTGAATTTATCCTTACAAAACCTATATGAGGAAGGGAAATACAGATTAACGCCAAAAGAGACTGTTATGATAATTTAGTCTGATTGCTGTAAAAGAGAATACAAAGAGTTTTCCTCCAGCAGTTTCTGTGCCAAAGCCCTATCACAATTCCTGTTTTATAATGGAAGAAATAAAGCTCAAGGAGAATCAACTCTGATTTTTCAGACCTTTAGATATACATGTAATTCAAATTAGAAAAAGTAAATTTTGCTTGCTTGTAACTGCTCACTAATTTGTTTGTGGTGGAAAAAAAATTCATGTAAGTATTGATGGGTATTTTTAGTAGTTTGCCTAAGGTGGTAGGGTATGAGGAGGTTAGGAGCAGAATTTGTTTTTTCTGGAGTCCTCATTTATTCCATGTAATTGCAAGGCACTATGAGTGTTAAATAACTTGGGCTCACCTATGGTGTAAGCTTTTTTTTAAAACAGAGGCTCAAGCTCTATTATAAACCTTACGTATTTGTGTAAAAACTCATTTGGTTTAATTCCAGTGAAGCACTGTAATTTTTTGGCCACTAGAATTCTTCTAGCATGTGAAATGTTGTTTGAAGAAAACAGTGAACCCTGAAACAAGAGAAGGCCTCATTGGCCTTGTGTACCCCTTATCAAGCAATTTTAAATTTCTAGTAACAAGTATTAAAAATTGTGGAGTCATAGAGTAATTTAAGGTAGAAGGAACCTCTGGAGGCCATCCGGTTCAAGCTACTCTCCACCTCTTTGAGTGCCCAAAACAGGGCTAACTTCAAAGTTGGAGTAAATTTCAGAGTTAAATCACATTATTTGGGGTCATCTATAAAATGTCTACAGTTTCCATCTCCCTAACAGTTCGTTGTTGGGGGGATTTCTTATCTGACATCATCTTGGGTATTCTTAGGATTTGTTAATTTCCTGCTAAACCCATTAATGTTGTGATCCAGTTGAGTCAGTCCTTGTTCATCTTATTTACATTTTCTTGGACACTCAAGCTATCTCAATACACTTGTGTTTTGGAAGATAATCTTTGGGCAGGTGACAAAATAATAAGGAAATATTTGCCTTGTAAAGTGTCTAGCCTATTTGACTGTGTTACAAATAATAACTGCAATATTGCTTTACTGTAGTGTAATCAAAGCGGAATTTAGTATCCTGTGTTGAAATAACATTCAATATCCGTGTTCTATCAGGAAAAAAAAAAAGATGTACAGGAAAAGAAAAAAAAAAAAAACAACAACCAAACAACCAGATTTCAGGACTATTTCAGACCACTTTTCTTGTGCTTTTTTTTTTATTTTCTGAGCTGTGCCAACAGCTCAGTGTATGCATGGGAAATACATGTTTATCACTTATGTGGGAACTGTGTAAGTTATATGCATTTCCTTACCTTGGTTGCTCCCCCTTCTGCATTATACACTTTACACTTGTTTTGCATGCACTCAAAATATAGATACGGTGAGAATTACTGCATTTGGCATCCATGCCCTACCTCACAGTTTATCATTTTACCAAATTAGAGTGTGAAGCTTCCATCACAGTCTCTTTAGTACTTTGTAGCTTTATTTAGACAATAGTTCAGTTATTAAGTGTAGAAATGGCATAAAGCTGCCTCATTTTATCAGACTCTTCCCAACAGCAAGATCATGGGTCAGGAGAATCAGAAGAACATACTGAATAGTAGTCACAATATCTGTCTCTAGGTTTACACAGGTCTTGATCTGGTGTTATGCTTTGGACTGAACCCTCTTAGTAGTGGGATACATTAGATGCACTCCTGGAGCATGTCTTTTGGTTTATAGAATCACATAATTATTAAGGTTGGAAAATACCCTTAAGATCAAGTCCAAACATTAACTGAACACTTGTAAGTCCACCACTAAACCATGTTCCTAAGTGCCACATCTGTATGTCTTTCAAGAACCTTCAGGGTTGGTGACTCTAACAGTGCCCAGGGTATCCTGCTCCAGGGCTAGATAACTCTTTCAGTGAAGAAATTTGTCATAGTATCCAACCTAAACCTCCCTTGGAACAACTTGAGGCCATTTCCTCTTGTCCTGTCACTTATTACTTGGGAGAAGTGACCGACCCCCACCTCACTATATCCTCCTTTCTGGTAGTTAGAGCAATACCGTCTCCCCCCGAGCCTCTTTTTCTCCAGGCTAAACAACTCCATTTCCCTCAGTCACTCCTCATAAGACTTGTTCTTTAGATGTTTCACCAGCTTCATTGCCCTTCTTTGAATGAGAAGTCCAAAGTTTGGCTGCATCCAGGAGGAATCCAGTTCAGTAGCTTTGAGATTCCTTTGTGATGTGAACTGAAGTGATGTGAGGATATCTGGGATGTCGCCTTCAAAAGTACACTCCCGATTCAGACTAAGATGCTATAGTAGACATACTCTCAGTCTGTTTAGCAGATACACTTGAAAGGTCTTAAATACTTGTCTTTGAGGTAGTTTTAGGATTGGTCGTGAGGTCAGCTAAGGTGATATATGGAAGGAGTCATTGATCAGAGTTAGATTAGTGTAAGTGACATGGGAAGTAGGCTGGGTTTACTGTTACAGCAGATCAGAACTACTGGAAACCTGAGCTTTTGTGCTAAGTAAAGCAGGTGAAACAAATATTTCTTCATAGTAATTGTGTCAAAGTTTTAGTGAGAATTAAAATGGCGGGAAGCTGTGCTAGGAATGCTCAACGAAACTGTGGTATAGAAAACTTAGCTTTCACATTTCTGCCAGATCAAGCCCACTGCAACCACATGACTTTTTCTAAACTCAAATAAGCTCACAAAACATTGACAGGAGCTTTGTTCCAGAATGCTTCATGCCTCATTGCGTATCATCTATTCTTCTGCAGCCAGCAGAAACACACCTACGGTGTACAGCGTGCCTTGGTGAATTCCAGTACAGTGCAGTGCTGTGTCTGTGCCTGGTTTGGAACCTGCTCCTCCTGCTGAGTGAGCCAACAGTGCACAGAACCGGCCCTTAGGATTGTGGCACCATGACTGCAGGACACTCACACAAACCTACGTCAGTTCTTTGGTAGTGATGTTTATTAAGCCTACAGTCCTAATTACCAATAGTAATTTTTAATGACACAGTGGTGGGCTTTTCTTTACAGTTTTTCCTTCTGTGGCTTTTGTAAAATGGCTTTTTAATGACTTCTAAGACATGCAGCTATGGTCAGTATTAGTAGTTCATACTCTCAGAAAGCTAATTTGTTGCCTGAGCAGAGGACATGCTGCTTTCCTCAGCTGTAAAAATTGCAAGTGAATACCCTGCTTTCAAAGTATAAAATGGTCTCCACTCTGAAATGGAAGGAAAACGGCAGGAGATGGGCATAATTATCAGCTGAACATTGAATAGTTTATAAAGCGAATAAAATTCAAGTTTAAATTCATGCAGGTTTTTTTCTGAGGTGAGGGTGTGGCTTTGGTCTGAATTGTTAGTGATAAAATATTGAGTATGTGTATTTATCAGTTTGGACAGATTTCCTTCCTTTCTGCAGACAAACAGTAACTGGCTTTACCTGACTGCATATTTATACAACAGCATATTTTAGAATCACCTATTACTTACGTTGGCAATAAAAGTTTTAATATTTTCTAAGGGTTCTTATGACACAATACTTCCTATCCAGCTAATACAATGACTTTTCAGTGGTAATGTTCTGATAAGTAAGTTCCCTGAAATCAATGCAATAAGCTGCTTCTTCAGAAATATACTTTATCTGTTGACTCTTTGGGCACTGACTTGTGAGCCCATCATAATAGCCCCATGCAATGGTTTTAGGCATTTTCAAGGAATTCCATGAACAATTCTATACTTATTTAGTCTTGTACTGAATTTTGCATTGCAGTTGCTTATGGTGTAAGAAATGATGGTGTCTACTGTATGAATATTTAAAAAAAATGTGTAGAATTTTTTTTTTCTTACTAAGCACTTAAAAATCAAGGTTGGGTTTTTTTCTCCCATCAGGAGCAGCAGGAAAAAAAAAAAAACCTCTGAAATTAAAGTATGTGTCACATCTGTTAAATGATACTCATTAGAATGGAACATAAGAAAAAATAATTTTGGGGGTTTTTTTTCCCCCTATTATGTAAGTTTTATGTAGTGTAATATTCTCTGAGGAGCTCAGTTGGAAAAAAAAGGAAAGGAGCAATTGTAATACTGTCAATCAGATGGTGAAACAACAGCTGAAAACGGAGACAGTGAGCAATGCTGTGCAGAATTAGTAACTTGAACAGAAGGAGAATCGTTAAACTTTGGGCAAATTGGAATCCCTTCAGAAATTAAAGTCTTGTAGTGTCTAAAACACTACTGGTGTAGATATGTGTTCACTTGCTTCTTATTTACACCAATGTAGCCACTTTCTGTCTTACCATTGTGAATGGTTTTATACCTGTAGTGTCCGATCATTATATGATCGGAGTTTATAATCCAAACAATCCCTCTGAGTTTGCATTAAGGGAAAACCAAGGCACACGTAAAGTAATGTTGCTCCCTATGTATATAGAAAGAATATATGGTCAAGATTCAAAAGTCAGAGACCAAAAAATCCTCTGTGGTGTGTAATTCTAACTATATCCCTCATTCTTTCTCTCTTTTCTCCCCACTCCCCTGCCCCCTCCCCCCTTCCTTCCCTTCCCTTTCTTTCTTCCCTTTTCCCCTTCTTCCTCCCCCCCATCCAACCCCCCCCTTAAGCTCTATTTCCTAAGGAAACAAGACTCTCATGATCATTCTCTGGATGTATCTCAGATTCTTCTCCTTGATAATGTTTAAACCCATTTCAGGCAAACTTTACAGGGGAGTGGATTTCTAAAGCTGTCAAGTTACAGTGTCTGTTATATATAAACCAGACTATGTTTGTGTCATCACCAAGTGAAAAACAACCAAAAAAAGATCAGTCCATATTTGAACACTAGACAATACATGCGGTCACCTCGATAAATCCATGCTTATTGGTTCTGTTTTCCATTAGATTTTTTTTATATGTTATTTTATTAGTATATTGCAGTGGACATATTATTCTTGTTGCAGACAAGCTACAGTTGTATGTCACTGTTTTGTGTTTTATACATACATGAATTTACAGATGCATACACACATGTATTTATATATGTTTCCTGACCAAAGTATAGTTGCAAAACAGGAGAACCCATCCTATTTTCCCTGTGACTTCAGACATACTTAAAAAAAAATTTCTAGTTTCTGGAGTTAAAGGAAGCTAATGAGCTTTCCATAAACTCACCAGATAACCCTGACCTAACTGCTTTGTGCAGAAACTGCCTCTTTACATCCCACATGCTTAAGTTCAGTTCCATGTGAATAGCAGTGGTTTGGATTTGAGAGATGTTACTGCAGTGACTGAACTTGCATGTTCTTAGCAAGAAAAAACTGGGGCTAATAGCGTAGAAATACGTACACCAAAAGAACCATTGGTAGTGGTGGGACAAAATTTGGAGGGATTTCTGTAACCTGCCCATTTGAATGTTGAAGTAAAGTACAGCCTGAACAGTGTTGCTTGGATGGCAATATTTATTGCACCTTCTTTTATTTAAGCCTTTGAAAAGTTGTTCTCACTTAGTGAAGACTTTACTGAACAGCAGAGCACTTCTGTAAGCCCTGCAGGTTTTTTGGCCTAAATAACTGTTGTGTTTCAACATATATTGCAGTTCTCATAGAATTAACTATGTACTGTGTGAATGCTGGAGGTTGAAAGGTAATTAATAACCCCAAAGAGTATGTCTGAGCTCTATTAAAACAGCCAGATGAAAACTGTTTTGTTGCAGCCTCTCAAGAATAGCACATGTTTTGGAATAGACCGTTGCTCTCTATTATTTGTATTTGTAACGACACACTGAACTCACCATTCTGGAAGAGGACCCTCTAGAACTGAGAAAGTGTCCCTAAGACCTTTGGTAGCACTCTCTTTGGGGCAGGAGTCTATCCTGATGTCAAAGGGAAGGTTTGTGTGTGCTAGCACACCAAGCTTTATTGCTGCCTGTTAGATTTCCAACTCTGGGTTGAATCCCACTCTCTGAGATGATGAACACTAGAAAACAGTCCATTTCTATTTTCTACTGGCTTATTACTAAACTCAGTTCATCCTTTCCCTGACATGTACCTATTCAAATTGTTCATGCATGGTGTGGATGATCTCTGAAGCTGGCATGCTAACAGCACTCTTGAAAACTGCAGCTGCATGTCCAGACATGGACTGAAAAGGGTGAGAACTATGCAAGTGATTCAATGTCTGTCAACTGTTGTGGTGTATATTAGGATAAAGAGAATTAGACATGGTTGGGTTCTGTTCTTAACATTCCTGGCTAGTAGAAGGGAATGGGTGCCAGGATGCATTTGCAGTATAAAGGAGAGACACTTGAAAAATGGGATGGAGGCTGGCAGCCAGCCCAGATAGAAAACCCTGTGCAAGATGCACAAGTACATAATGCACTGTCTGGAATTAATGAACAGGGGAGAGTCACTTGCACATCCTCATAGTAGATTGAGGCTGGATGCATCACAGGTGGGGTACCTGCTCACTGTGTGGTCTACAAGCACAGCGGAGAGAGACCTGAGTGGCTTGCATTTGGCAGCTGCCCCGTGGCAGTAGTGCTGTATTGGATAATGTTCTTCTAAGTCTCTTCTAAAGAATAACCATGGGTTTCATTTCCAGATTATTATAAACTGTCATAATTTTTTTACTTCAGACTTAGTTTATTAAAAGTTGTGATACTGCACAGAGGTAGTATTCTCAGGACTAAGGCTTCTAAAGCAGTAAGGATATGTTTGACCAGATTGCTGGACAAGGAGGCCAAGTGTTGGAAAAAAAAAGAGTTCTGGAAGAAATACAGGAGTTTAAATTTGCCTTTTTTTGTTTTTGTTTTGTTTGTTTGTTTGTTTTTGTCTGTTTGTTTGTTTTTGTTGGTTTGTTTTTTTTTTGTAGTTGCTAATCAGTGATGTGTATTGAATCATCAAGTTGTGTTTCTCTGGAAAAAAAAAAAATTGTCAGACTGTCAAACTATTTGTGTGATTGGTGGATAAAAAAGTTTGAGTTACTTTTTTTTCCCTACTGTTATGTTTAAGAAACATTTTTGTGTGTACATGCACACAGACTATTTTTTTGTTTTTACAATAAAATAAGATAAGCAAATTATTAGTGCTGTTGTTTGCAGAAAAAATGGAAGGTTGAAACACTGCAGAATGACTTTGAAAGGCTTCTTTTGTCAGTGTTGTTACATTCCTGGTTTATAACTGATGCAAGGCACATGTTTTCCAAACAAGGAAAGCAAGGATCATGCAGGTATTAAACGATTTGTGTGGGGGATATTGGTTGGGTTTTATGAGCTAATGTAAAACTTTACTGATTTGTGTGTTCCTGAAACCTTTCATGGCTTTGTCAATTTTAACAGCTTGAATTAAAGTAAATGTAGTACAGAAGGTTGCAGAAGAGGTATAAAGTTGGGTAGAATTTGACCTGCTTTAGACACCTACTTTAGTTCTTCTAACTTGCCTCATAGTTCTCTCATTTAAGCCATCACTGCAGTTGAACAGTTGCTATATATGGGGTTTAAACTCCTATCTAAATGTATACAACAGCAACAAAAGTGATTGTATATGAAGTGAAGTTAATTGTACAAGAGAGAAGGAAATCACCAGGCTTAGGATTGGTCCAATTCCTGCTAAAAGGTGGAGCAGTGTGGGTTATGTTGCATGGTTATGTTGCATGGTTTGTTTCACTGAAAGGGATTAAAGGGGATGGCAACCTCTGTTGCAGTAAACAAAGTAGTTCTAGCATGTATCCATCTAATTACTAAACAATTAACAATAGAAGATTAGGTTGAGAACTTGCTTCTCAAGTTTCAGGCTGAACAAGAAGATGATATTTATAATAGAGTCAGTGCTCTTGCATTAATGAGTGTTGGAGTTAAAAGATTTCTGAATGTGGCTTCCATTAGCACTGTTCCCAGGCAGAAATAAAAGGGTTTGGCTGTAGGTGTTCTATCTCCTGGGCATTGCTTCTCTGGGATTCTGTCTTCACTCAGGATGAACCAGTGTGTGTGTAGTGGGGGAGGGTATTATTTTGCATAGCTTCAGCTGAACGCTACTTGCAGAATCAGAAATGTCAAGGTTTTAAAAAAACAGCTGGTGGCTTTTAAACAAACTCCTGTAGACCAGTTGGGTGAAGCAAACAATTCTCATCACCAAATGCAGTGTGGATTCAGAAAAACATAACATGATCTTGGTGACACTGATTTCAAACTCACAGTTCAAATTAGTATTAGACAATCACTGTTCCTCTGAATGTACTTTCATAAGAGCAGTTAGTCTTGATCTCCACCTATAGAACGCTTTCCTTGATTTGTTATACCTGAGATGAACTTGTCCTAACCATCTCTCTCTGGACCATTTCCTCCTTTTCTGCATGCAGGAAGCAAGTCCTGTCATACTTGACACTTGAACATATAACTGGAAGAGCAGGTGAACAGAGCTGTGCAAAGCTGATGCAAATTCCAGTGGAAAATTCCATTGCCAAGGGGATGTTGAGCAACGATGGCTCTACCCTTTCGATAGATCTGCTACCTTCATTTTTGCAGTGTAAAGGCTTGATGTTTGCTCTCCAATTAGAGTTTCCAACTTGTCAGGTAACATACAGCCTCTGTGCCTTTGGGCCAGCTGTCTGATAGAATGTATGCATCAGGCTTGCACAGCTGTTGTGACAGGAGAGGAAGTAAATCACTTCCTAAATGTGCCACCCTGTAGGTTCTGTAATTGTGACACTCCCTGTTAACTGCACTTTAAATAATTTGTCAGCAGGGAAAATCAAAAAGCAAGAAGGTTTTGAGCTACTTTTGAGGTATTCCTTTTTTACATAAGAATAGAAAATAGCACAAATATATGTTTAAATAAGTTGAAGCCTCATTATCTTAGATGGTTTTCAACTGTCCATTTTAAACTATTCCTTCCCAGGATACCAAATTATATTATAGTCACCTGAAAATTACTTTTTGTTTCAAGGTTCAGATTAGGAACTGCTAAGAAAGTTTGGTAATTGTCTACTCTGTTTAAATTTTATAAGGCTCTCTCCTGTTTCTGTCATTATCCTTTTGTCTCTTTCTGTCACTTAGAGTTTCTCCCTATTTAGAGAGCAGTTGGAGTTCCACACCTCAGGTTAACCTGGGGGCTGCCCTTTTGATGTGAGGGCAGTTGGGGAAATCTCATGCTTCTAAAATAAGCCACTCAGCCAGCTGAGCTGAGTATATGGAAAGATTTGCAGGAATTCCTCGGACACTGGGGAGCCGATCTGGGAATCTGGAGTTGCAGTTGGGACTGGCTTCACCAGCAGGATGCAAGGACAAACCTTTGGACTGTATGGAGGAAAGGCTGATGAAGCAGGACTGTAAGTCATGTCTGCTCTATTCAGAGCCATGGCCATGGTTACAGAGCCATGACCATGGTCCCAGGATGCTGCAGTGGGATTTTTGATATAGACCTCCCCTGCAGGCTTCCTGAGGGTTAAGCAGTTTCCAACAGACACTTTAAAAGTATAAGTTTGTGGGCATACAATATTTCTTCATCCTTAAACCTGATCCCTCATTTAGCTGGCTTGCTGTAGTTACTTGCAGTTTTTAAAAATTTCTTGGCAAAATAATTTCCTGCGTTAACTGTCTATTGCTTCTCTTTCTTGTTGTGAGGCTCCTGAAAGTGAATCTCTCATTGTTGAGATCTGTTTGTTTGGGTTTTTATTCCACTGAGCATCCCCTCTCTTTCTTTTATCTCTCTGTTACATGATGCCACACTTCTGCTGAAGCATCTAGCACCAACCAGAGACACTGTTCTGAGCTGGACATGTTGCTGTGTCCGACTCAGTATTTTTTGCTTCGTGACATAGTGAATGTTCAGGTTGATGCTGTGAGAAAAACAAATGCAGTTTTTCTCCTGCTGTCTCTGGTTAAAGGTTGAGTTACTGTCCCTTGTCTAATCTTTAGGCTGTTACATACAAAATTACCTCCAGGCAGATGGCTTTTATTTCAGTACTAGTTAGATGGGTAATTCTTACAGCCATTTTTAGACATTCCCTTTTCAGTTTGTGAAACATCTGCAGTGGGTTCTTTCCAAGGTCACAATAGATTTATTCAGTGTACCCCTTGTATGTGGACACAGCTTAAATGTGAAAACAAGAATGGCTGAGATGATGAGTTTCTGTGCCTTTGAACATGCTGCTCTCTCTGTCTCTTGTTCTAGGCACCACTGAGTTTGGCCAGAAAAACAGGGATACTTGCATAAGCAGAATGAAAAATTGTGTACAAAACAAGTGCTAAAAATCTTGTGATCCATCTTTGATTTTTATGGTGGCATGTTGGCCTCTAAGATGACTACAGTAGCAGCACTTCTTAGTAAGGCTTGCACTGAAGAGAAAAAAAAAAAAAGCTCCTGTTGGGTTCCTAATTTGAATGAATCAAGCCTCACTAAGATGATGAGCTCCCTTGCAAGTGTCTGTCTCTGAAAATGACGAGCGAGTGGTGTAGAGGAGTTGGAGGGGTTTGGTTTTGTTTTGGGAAACATTGCCACAGTTTTGATGGGTTATTTTTTTTCTTTACTATCCACTTTGCTTCCTCTCCTGCTATGATTTTCTTTGAAAAACAATATTGTGTTTACCTAGTGACAGTGAAGTATGAGTTGTTCTCAGCTGTCAAGCAGGAAACTTCAATTTGGGTTTGACCTAGAAACATTTAATGGCAATGTCTTTCCCAGTGTCAGATAGGAAGGTTAGTGAAGTCTGAAGCAACCTATGAGGTATTAAAAAGGGGTCTACTTCACAATGCATAAAAAAAAAAAAAAATCATATAAGTGTTAAAGTAGATCTTTAATTACCTGTTAGAAAGCAATAGGGGAAAATAAACTCTTTTTTTTTTTTTTTTTTTTCCTTCTTCAACTGGTAGAGTTGCACACACTTTATGCCCTTTTCATTGTACATAATTTATGGCTTGCACCTATAGACATTGACTTACATTGCATAGATTGCATACAGACATCATTACAAGTTTTTATATTTTGTATTCACTGAAGGGCTTTTGTCTTAAAGTGCACTAGCGGCTCAACTGATACTCTCAAAAGAATACTCAGTCTCTCAGAGGAGGAATCTGATTTTTTACAATGCCACTGACTGTCCATGAATAATTTATGATTATATCAGTCAACTTCTAATATTACATGCAGGCTGCAGTGCTTGTGAAATGTATTTAATAACATTTTTAGCTAAGCAGCATTGAATGCTGTTGTGGATGAAGTAATGGTTCTTGTTAGCATTTGGAAAGTTACTGCTGTTACCTTATGTTTGTACAACTTCCAGCCAGCCAGTACGTTTAACCAAGCTTGGTTATGTTACAGTTGGGGCTTTTGGCAAACTACAACAATAATCAGGACAAGCAGGACTTCTAGATATAGTGCAAGCAAGCTCTGATCCCACTGACATATTTAAGTGGAATAACTCTAGATTTCATTGGAGTTGCTCTCCGTATATCAAGTGACTGATATCGGATTCCACTTCCCCCAGCACTTTGGTCAAATAAACAGCAATAATTGTAATGCAGTTCAGTCTAGAATTTCACTTCTGAATGGCACAAAGTCTGAAGAAAGGTAGCGATTAGAGGTAATGTTTACTTTGTAAATTATAGATTTTACTAGGACTCTGTGAACAATAAGTGATACATCCGTGTCTTCAAGGCAGAGCTCACATTATGAAGGTGAAATATTTTTCTGAATTAGTTTTGAATCAAGCAAATATAAATAGGATAGCTTTAAAATGTTCAGATTTAGAAAGGAACACTGACATTCAATGTGGTAGCTGCTGACAAAGTGTTTATTAACAGTAAAATTAATGCCAGATGATCTTTGCATTGTCTAAAGCAGTGATAGGGACTATTATATGAGCTTTTGAAAATAATTGAGAGATAAGTGGTTATGAATGAAACTAAACTGTGTTCTCACTGCTGTTCAGGATTTAGAGGTATTTATCAGGAACAGGAGAAGTTATCAAAAAGGGTGCTGTACTTCTATTGACAAAGATCTGTTCTGGTGCTTTCCAGAGCATGCATGGGCATAAAGGGCTCTTGGCTGAGCAGCAGCAGAGAGAACAGTTTAGTAAGACTGAGGAAGAAGCAGGGGATTGGACAGTCTCTAGTGTCCTGAATAAAGAATCTTCATTATGTTTGTCATAACTGAGTCTTATCCCTTCACTCTAAATAGCACTGCAGCTTGCATGCATCTAATAACACAAGGAGACAGGAGGTTTCATCCTGCTCATCTCTCACTCAAGTGCAATTTGGCCTAAGATTATGATGATTCACAATGCACTTTATCAGAAACATTAAACAGAAAAATGACAAATTCATGTCCCTGTCTAAAAAAGACATTCTCCAGGAACCTGTGAAAAGAAACAAACAGGAAAACAACAGAATATTCAAGAAAGTCTCTGAAACGAGAGGTCTGTCAGACAAAATAGTAAGGTGTCCTGGTTTGAGAGAGAACAGAATTAATTCTGTCCAGTGATTTTACTTTCCAGTTCAGTTCTTCTACGTAACTGCACTGTCTGAAGTCAGCAGCCTGTTTTCACAGGCAGTGTCTGCTTTTATCAGTCATAACACCCCATGTTTAGAGTTACTACCAAGGATGGGTGTGCAGACCAAGGCCACTGCTGGATCTTGTGTACCACAT
>JANHGN010016850.1:0-17665 GCA_024605025.1 Megaceryle maxima
CATTGCCCCTCGTCCTTTCACTCCAGGCCTTTGTAAACAGGCCCTCTCCAGGCTTTTTATCAGCTCCCTTCAGGTACAGGAAGGTGGCTGTTAGGTCTCCCCAGAACCTCCTCTTCTCCAGGCTGAACAATCACAGCTCCCTCATCCTGTCCTCGTAGGAGAGGTGCTCCAGCCCCCTGATCATCCTTGTGGCCTCCTCTGGACCCACTGCATCAGGTCCATGCCCTTCCTATCAGCTGGCATGGCTGACAGTTGTGGAGGAGAGATATTTGATAAACTAAAAATCTTAGGGATCAAGTGCAGTGTTTGTGCATATCTGTTCTGTTTTCCTATTGTAGCTGTAAATCTCTGGTTACACTGCGTGTAAAGGGAGGAATTGGGATGAATTGGAGATTTTAAGAAGTCTTTTTGTGCTTCAGTGGCTTTAGGATCAGACTCCTTTTACCTGAAAGTAAAATAGGGTGCAACATGTTCCAGCAAGTTGCTGCTAAACAATACTGTGTAAACAGAATTGTTCTGGTCTAGTCATAAATCTAATTAGGCTTCAAAAGAGGTGATTTTGGCCTCTCAAGGTAAATTTTTTGTTCTGTTGGTTGTTAGCTTTAGTTATACTGTGATACACAACTCTCACAGTAAACAAAATAATCCCTATTAGTTTCATATTTTTGACTATGAGTAAAATTTCTGAAGTGTGAAATGCTATATTCAAGACACTTATTTGGTGTGGATCTCTGGTTTTGCTGTGATTTCATTGAATATGGAAAGCAGCTTGGAGAAAATTGTGATTGCTTTTATCTGTTGGTCCTGATCTTGCAGTCATCACTGCTTGAATGTGTCAGGACTGCATAACCAAACATCTGCTCCATCCACTTTTCTTCTGGCTGACTGTGCCATGGCCATCGTCTCATCAGGACTGTTCTCTGTTGTGTTACAGACCTTGCAAATGGCTTTCATCAAAATATGGATTCAAGCGGGTTGTGTAATTCAAGACTTGCCACATGTTCATTAAAGGGGGAGTCCTGTTTTCTGGCCTGGACCCAAAAGCAAGCATCGCCCCTGATTTCAGGACGTGTGTTTCACTCGAGCTTTCGAAACTGTATTTGAGTGATCTTCAATATGTTGTTCATGCAAAGAGCTGCTGTGGCTAAGCAAAGGCAAAATTACTCACCTGGAATTCTAAAGACTCTCAAATCAGAAATGCTTACTAGAATATAGTATTTTCCAAGATTCGAGTATCATTCTTGAATTCATCTTTTTGCTCTTAAATGTATTCCTGTCTTCATAGTAGCACATCATTTACTAATCAGGAACAGAGTTTTCAGTTTTTTGTTTTTCCCTTCATTTTTCTAGGTTATTCAACAGAGAAATGAGGAATGTGACCACATTCAGTTTTTAATTGAAGAGAAAGAGTCTAAAGAAGAGGATTACTATGAAGACCTTGATAGATTTGAAGAAAATGGTACCCAAGAGTCTCGCATCAGTCCCTATACTTTCTGCAAGGCCTTTCCTTTCCACATCATATTTGACAGAGATCTGGTGGTCACACAGTGTGGCAATGCTATATACAGAGTCCTTCCACAGGTTGGATGATTCTCCTGCATGAATAATGATAGACATTCCTAATGCTAGATGCTTCACAGGCTTATTTTAACTATGAATAAAATAGATTTAGGATTTTTCATCTAAGCATCATTCCTGTGTAACTGTATAATTTTTACTACATTGTGCTCCTCTTGTTTGAAAACCTGAGCACCTCCACAATTCAGGAGTCTCTTTGATACCCGATTCTTGTATCTCACTCCAAGATACATTTGCTATGACAACAGCAGAAAACTCTTTGAAGTGGATGTGAGGTGGTCAGTGTATCTTGGCCTGGGGTTCATGAAAAGGTCTTATCCATACTACTGTATAGTGTAGCAGCAGGTACATAGGCTATATATATCATTTAGCAGTGATGCCTTCAGGTATTTAAGCTGCCAGATGCACAGTAACTGAAGAGCAGATTAACAGAAATAGTATACTGTTTTGCCTTGTGCATCAAAAGTTACCAGCATTAACTAAGATGAGTCAAACTATGTTTGTGATATATTTATGTGTTCTGAACTGAATGCAGCTGCTGCAGTTTCCTCTGTTATTTACAGTAAAAGAGAACTCAGAGGTCCATTTAATGTTATATATTCTGTATATGAACAGGATACTTCAGTTCTTGCCTGAAAGAGCTGACAGTGTTTCTAAAAATAAGCAATATGAGAGAAGCAAAAGGTAAGATGATGAAAATATCAAATGATCTTTACATTTATGTGGGCTGTTGCACATACCAAGTTGTGTCTGAATCTTTGACATACTTTTAAAATGCAATTTTATGTTATTTGATTTTTCCCACAATTTATTTTTGGCGATTTCTCACTGACTTTTGCAGAAAGATTTACAAGAAGAGCTTTGTAAGTTGCTCTGCCAAGTTTTTTCCCAAGGGCATTCGCTGAACAGCTATAACTAACTACTCAGCTTACTGAGGATGGCTATCAGAACCTTTATCAGAGTTGTTGCTTTAGAAAATATAGGTTATTGAAAAGGGAGTGTGAAGGAGGTCACTTAGGAGGAAAACAGTGGAAAGTTTTTTTTACTGTAGAGTGGGAACGGCTTGACAGATCATGAATGTGATAGTCTAACACCATTTTGTGAAGTTCTCTTGCAGGCTGGAATTGCACTTTGAAGCCAATATATTCCTGATGTAAAATCCTTAATTTAAAATCCTTGTGTTTTAATGGTGAAATCAGTATTGTCATCTAAGCAAAGTGAAATAATTACTCCATGTATATTTGTCATATAAAATATAACAATTTCTCTTTTCTTTTCTTTTCTTTTCTTTTCTTTTCTTTTCTTTTCTTTTCTTTTCTTTTCTTTTCTCCCTTTCCTTTCCCTTTCCTTTCCTTTCCTTTCCAGCTGCAGCCAGGAAATTGCAGTCTGTTGTCAGTTTTCTCTTTGGTCCGGCCTCATATTGACATTAGCTTCCATGGGATCCTCTCACATATCAATACAGTCTTTGTACTGAGAACCAAGGTAACTAGAGAATGTTCACTCGATTTGTCTTTAAGTATGCTTTGGAGAGATAAGAAGTGCTGAAAGCTCAGGAGTCTTCAGAGAAAATTCTTTGCACAGTAGGACGCTTCAGCCAAGAAAAAGTCACAGGTGTGAATTCACTTGTAGCTGTTAAGTAGAGTGCTTTATAGGAATGGTAATGTACATATACTTCATGTTTCCTGCTTTCTTTGCAAAGGGCCAACCCATTTTATGGCATTGTACCAAAGTAAATGTAGAAAGGCAATTACATTTACTTTTGCTTCATAACTGTGTGGGAGACGATTATGAAATGTGTTCTTGCTTGGGCTCATAATGTTCACACACAGTTTTGTGTCCTTTTCTCTACAAAGGGCAGGAGAGAAGGCATATGATATGAACGAATGCAGCATGTAGAGTAGCACCTACTGTGTCAAGGAGCCTGTTTATTTACAGAAAAGCTACCTGAGAGAAGCCAACAAGATTTCTTAGAGGTACAGATAGAACTTCATAGAATAGGCAATACTTTTTCAAACTTTCATTAAGAACTGACACAGAAGAAAACAAGGAGTTATGAACATGAATGTAAAGAAAGATACAATGCTTTGTACCTTTGAGGTAGCAAATCACAGTATTAAAATACAAGTAGTGTATGGTATTCAAATGAGAAATTAATTGGGCTTTAGTGTAGGCTGTAAAACTAATCAAACATTCTGACTGCCTTCGTAGTGAAGACACTTACGTACGTAGCCTGGTGTGTAACACATGTACCATTGATCTTATATAATTGTGACTTTTTGTCACCAGGAGGGGCTGTTGGATGTGGAAAAGCTGGAGTGTGAAGATGAACTGACTGGCACAGAAATCAGCTGCTTACGCCTGAAAGGGCAAATGATCTACTTGCCTGAAGCAGACAGCATTCTCTTTCTTTGTTCACCAAGGTGCTTTAAACCTTAAGAGTTCTACAGTATTGATATTCATTTTACAATTAGTAAATTTAAGAACATATATAAGAGTAGTAGATTCGTGTATTTTTGCAGTAGTTTTAATGTGATAGAGTGGTGATGATTATAAAGAAGTGGTTGGAGTGGAGGATTGAATGGAGGGCTTCTTTAGCTAAGAGTATCTTGAGCTAACACATCAGATTACACAGTTATGATAAATTAATCTGTGTAAAAGGGACTGAGTGGATGAAGACAGAAAAGGAAGAGGCTCCCTTAACGTAATCTCATTTTTATTTGTGTGCTGAAGGATGTACATTTCATATGTTCAGTGAACTCATCAGTGAGAATTCTGGTTTTAAATGCAAAAATCAAGAGCCGGGTGTTAACATGAATGAACACAAATAAGGTACTTCATAGAAGAGATACACTGTACAGCTCATCACAAGTTCAGAAGTATAATCTTTCTCCTGTTATTCACAAGCCTCTGCTGTTCATTTGTGTTTTAAATGAAGAAAAAACTTTGTCAGGTTTCATTATACCCATATTATTATATATTTCTCCACATTGCAGTGTGATGAACTTGGATGATTTAACCAGAAGAGGTTTATATCTGAGTGATATTCCACTGCATGATGCCACTCGTGATCTAGTTCTTTTGGGAGAGCAGTTCAGAGAGGAATACAAACTGACTCAAGAGCTTGAGATCCTCACTGACAGATTGCAGCACACACTGCGTGCATTGGAAGATGAAAAGAAAAAGACAGACACGTAAGAACCAGATCCTGATTTTGAGCTGAAACAGTCACAGCAATATATTATTTATAGCTACCTTCTTCAAAAAATAACAGAATCTCAGAAGGAATATGGGAGATATTCAGAGACGATACTTTTGGAGTCTAGAAAGAACATTTTCTTTTAACACCTCATAGGGTATTTCTTAATTTAGATTGCCAAATGTGATGTGCAGTCTAGACTGTTACAGGCACAGGTGTTTTGATGGCTCCTTCCCTGATAAGGAAAGGTATGAGAAGTGAACTTGCTTTGTGAATTACCTAAAATGGTACTTTGAAAACTTTCTTACATGCAGTCCATGTAGCCAAGATGAATTTGATGAAGACCCAAATGCTACTATTTGACAGAGTTCTGTAAACCATCTATAGATTCCCTTTTTTTTGTTCCTGGACTGCCATGTTCAAAGGTTAATAGAACAGAAAGACATACCAAAAATAGTCTATGCAAAGGTGAAGCTTCACAATAGGCTAATGCTATGAATTTTATTTTATAATTACAGAATCACAGATTATTCATGGTTGGAAAGGACCTCCTAGATCACAGAGTCCAACCATACCCTTAACAAGAAAAAACTAAAAACCCCCAAGCACCTAAATACCCTGATCAAACATGACTTCAAAAACACACAAAAAACCCCCACAAAACCAAAATACACAAACATGTAGACATGGATTTGGGACTATCTAGATAATACTACTAGCTAGATAGAAGTACATAGCAATCATAAAACATATGCATTGGGCCCCAAATGCATGTCTACGGGTAACTATAGAATTAAATTCATAGCATTGGTCTGTGGCAGCTCAGCTCAAGGATTACTGGCAGTTAAATTAAACAAGACTTTGTGTGACAAGTAGTGTGGGGTTGATGGTTGAATCTCTTTTATAAAACATGCTTCCTATCTTTGTAATAGAAGAACTCCTTGTCAATTGTGCTTGTTTAGCAGTAGAAATAGCATTTATCGTGCTATGAATTCTATTGACAGATACTTTTTTTTCTGTAATAGAGTAATGGAAATTATTTTAAAAGACTTGAGAGGGGTGGATGGGAGAGTCAGAGAGAAAAGAAGCCTAAAAAGTATTTTGTCTGTTCCTTCCTATTGACTTGCTTTATAAAGTCATTTTATCTTCAGGAATTCTATCCTTGGCAGCCACTGGAACAGTGTTAGTTACTATATCATGTGCCAAAAGTATTCACTAATCATAACTAATGCAGTAGTGAACATGCCTAAAATGCAACTAATGAGGGTTTGTGCAGGAGGCTGTGTACAAAATGATGCTCAAAATTTGTGAAACAGTCAAGAGATCTTTATTTTGCCCACTTAGCTGTATAAGGAGGGAAATACAGTTTAAGATGGCAATTAGAAAGTTGAAGTGATACACATGAGAGTAGGGTCAATCTCTGTGTGTGATTTGGATTTTATTTGCATAATTTGTAATATGAACAAGTGTTAATATATCAAAAAAAAAAACCAAACAAAAAAAAACCAAAAACCACCAACCCAAAAACATTAAAAAACCAAACAAACCAAACAGAAAAAGTGCATCAAGACAAAAAAGCAATAAAGCCCTAAAAGCAGCATTCTCAGCAGAAGAGGAAGCATTTAGCAATGCATGAATTGTATTCAAAGATGAAAAACTGATCTCTTCTTGGCCTTTTTTGCATTTTTTTATGGTTCTGTGAGCAAAAGCAGATTATATGAGCTGAGGATATGGCAGAAATGCTTAAGCAATTAGCAGAAGCGATCCAAGATCATGTCAGAAGAATGTAATTAGTAATATATGCTTCATTTTGTTGGCAATTTTGATGTATTAATGTCTGTTTGAAATGTCATGGCTTTAAGTATGCTGATATAAATCAGTTCCTGGTTCCTAAATGACATATTCTTCAGTAAAAATCTTTTCTATTTCTCTTTCATGATGCGAGTATGTTATAAACCCTGTGGGAGGTACTTAGTATCTGAAGAGTGGTGATGTAAAGACCTTTCTCCAAATACTCTCTGTTTTACTTGTGCCTTTCTTTTCTTAAACCTTTAGATTACTGTACTCTGTTTTACCACCATCAGTGGCAAATGAGCTGAGACACAAGCGTCCTGTTCCAGCTAAGCGGTATGACAATGTCACCATTCTTTTCAGTGGCATTGTTGGATTCAATGCCTTCTGTAGTAAACATGCCTCTGGAGAGGGAGCCATGAAGATTGTTAATCTTTTAAATGATCTTTACACAAGATTTGATATTCTGACTGATTCCCGACGGAATCCATTTGTTTATAAGGTAAGCAGAAGACTTTCAAAGTATTTAGTCTGTGACTTTTCAATAATTTATCATGTCACTCTTTTCTGTCCTTTGGATTTCAGGCTCTTAAAGAAAATAGTTACATTCTCCATCTTTGAACTCTGTTATCTGATACTACACAGCTAAAGAAAAGTATGTTGTTTATCTCTAAATGTGCGAAGGAGCATAAAGACCTTAGTTCTCAGCAGGATTTCTGCACAGTCACCCATTAGGTGGATATATAATTCTACTTCCATATTTAGCAGTTTTTCCACAAGCAGTTTGTGGCTCTGCTGGCCCTGTGCTTTACGTTTTTCAGTCATATACCTGGATCTTCTGGTTATAAAATACAATTCATTATTCAGTGTGAATTTCATTCCTTCAATAGGAATAAGGTGTAGTTGCAGATGCGGCTGGTAGCAGGTCCCATATGTATATGCATGTCTATGCTTTAGTGTATGCAAGGTTCATTCCTAGCTTTTACTAGAAATTAATTTTATGCCCTGTACCTCAAATGAAGGGTGTGAATCAAAATGAACATAGTGCTTGCTTTCTATAGAAATTCAAAAGACCCAAAGGAAAGGCTCAAATTCACACAATCGGTGTCATTTAAATTTCTTACATTGTGGGTGTACCACAAATTCTCTTCAATAACAAGCAGAGGTGAAGGGAATTAAGGTGATTTGAATGGAAGTGAAGGGCAACTATTTGAAAGGACAAGCAGTCTTGAAGAAAGCACTACGTCCTTTCTTGTACCCTAAAGCCTATGATATTTAAGTAATTGAAAACTATATATCTTGATAGGTGGAAACAGTTGGAGACAAGTATATGACAGTGAGTGGTCTACCAGAGCCTTGCATTCATCATGCACGATCTATCTGCCACCTGGCATTGGATATGATGGAAATAGCAGGCCAAGTTCAAGTGGATGGTGAGCCTGTACAGGTTAGTAAATGTGTGGGCTTGAATGAAGAGCCCTTTCTTTGATATGGTGATAATGCTTTGAAATATGATAATTCACAATTCCTAGTCCATGCAAGCTTTGTTATTGTTAGATTTTGAGACTGATACCTGCAAATAAATTGAAGGCTCACATGTAGATGTGAAATGCAGTTCCCAGCCCTTCAAATGTATTTATTGTACTTAACCTTTTAAAGGACTAGATTAGGTCCCCATCATTTATGTCTGTCTTCCAGTCATTTTTATCTAATCAACAAATTCCTGTTGCACAGCAAGTACAATTCATTCAATCTTCTTCATCTCAATGAACAGAACAATAATATTCCCTCACTGATGTTTTTTATAATGCTTCAGATCCTCATGTCAGCCTGAGAAAATATTGCATTAAGAAGAAAATTACAGTTCTGTCAGCAGTTATGGCAATAATCCCTGGCAACAATGTATATTAGTGGAATTTTACTCCTTGTGGGATCTTCTGAAGATGTTGTGGTATTAATATAGAACTGGGGAGGCTGCATTGACCTCAGAAGGCTGTGAGAGCAAAATAAAGAATGAGTGTGATGCATATTTCTATTTACATGAATGTTACCGGTCTAACACGCAGCTTAAATCTGTGTACTTCACTTTGTCACTGGGAAAAGAAGGGAGAAGGTTCAGTTTGGGGTTTTACAGTAACTGTAATGTGCTATAAGAATGAGATCTAACCCCCTGTCCTATCTCTTAAGCTTTTCAATACAAAATACCATGATGTTTTCTCTGAGAAATATGGGTTTTTTTCTTAATCTACACCATCAGCATCTTCTGAGCACCCATTAAAATGGGACTGCAGACTTTCCACTTTTTTGAATTTCACAGTACATAATAGCATGCTGTAGTGCATGCTGGAAAAATAGGGAGTTTGTTCTTTCATTTGGGAGGCAAAGCCATGACACTGTGCTACAATAAAAAAAAAAAAGTGACACAAAACACAAAATGCAAGGCTTTGAAGAAACAGGGGTGGCACATAGGAAAAATAAACTCTAATAGATTAGAAATGGCATAATACCTGTAGTCAGAAGCATCAGATTTTGAATATTCAAGCTGTACTTTTTCTCTTTAAAGATAACAATAGGAATTCATACTGGTGAGGTGGTCACAGGTGTCATAGGCCAAAGGATGCCACGTTACTGTCTCTTTGGCAATACTGTCAATCTAACAAGCAGAACAGAAACTACTGGAGAAAAGGGAAAGATCAATGTCTCTGAATATACTTACAGGTGAGTCATGCAGTATTTTTATTGGTGTTGGTATCTTAAATTACTTTATCAGCATAACATCAAAGTGTCTTCAGAGTTGAAAACGACAGGACTCCAACATATTAAGTACATGAGTTTTCATGAAACTATCTGACAGACTGCATTATTACATACCATTATTAGTATGCAAATATAATAATGATCAAGAGATAGAGTTAACTCTTTCATTAATTTGCTCACCTATCTGTAGCACGTTTAATATTTTATATAGTGCATGACATCCATACATAGTACATACATTTACATGTTTTCTTTTTCAATTTCAGGTGTCTTATGACACCAGAAAATTCAGATCCTCAGTTCCACCTGGAGTACAGGGGCCCCGTTTCTATGAAGGGTAAAAAAGAACCAATGCAGGTTTGGTTTTTGTCCAGAAAGAATACAGAGACAGAGGTATGACTAACCAGAGTGTAATTTATTTTTTCTTTAAACAAGGCATAAACATGACAAATTTAATCTAAACCACTGAGATCTATTTGCACTTGCAAAACTAAATGTTCCCTAGAGAAAATGAAGAGTTTTGTACAACACTGTTTCATTAATATGTTTACTATCTTGACAGCTTGTTAAAGTCTTTGATTATTTGTCTTTGCAGTTCGTGCAGCCCCTGAAAGAATACTTTTTGTATTTTAAAAAGTCCTCGAGGGAATGCCAAATGTTTAAATATTTATATCTCCCTCTTCTTACAGATTTCTCCACTGTACTAGATTTTGCAATATAATGTCTGTTTCTGTTTAGCTGACATGTCTGCTTTCTTACAGTGAGTGAATGCCTTCAAATATTTAGGCAACAGGCCAGCAACTGCTTGCAGGCAGGTTCACGCCTGATGTGTATGGTGGTCTGTAAACCCCAGATGGATCTGCTTGTTCAGAGACCGCTGCATGATAGAGGCCTTGCATTAGAAACACACAGAGTGAAAACTATTTCTTATAAATGACATATGAGCCTAAATGTTCTTCTCAAAATGATGTAGGGTAAAGCTCTTCAAGCACTGAGTGGTCTTTAAGCTTATGGCTCAGTTTTAAGAAGTCTGGGCATGTATAAACCAAAATCTTACGAAAAGCCAATGAGATCTAGACTCCTAAGTGTGCTACAAATGCAGGCACTTAATCAGGTTATGGTATGCCAGCTTATTTGCCATAGCTGAGCAGGTGCATACCTTCTACCAGTTGCCAACAGGGAGAAAGAAAGGGTAAAATTAATTTACATGGCTTGAATTTTGTCCCGAAGTAAAACAAAAAGAAAGAATTTTCAGTTTATGCATTTAATATTCCAAATGCACCTGAGTAAAATAATGGAAGTCATTAGTTATCTTGGATGAAATAATTCTTGTAGGTCACAGGAAGTTACACATTTGAATACTCATGTGCCTCTGAAAATGAAATTTAAGCTGTTAAACTGTTTGGGATTTTTAGGAGATTTTATCCACTTTTATTACCACTGGTATCCAAGTATATGGATACTGACTTTTTAATGGAAACTCCCAGTATAAACCCCCAATATTAAAGTTCAGGGGAGAGCTTGTACTTTAACACTGCTGAAGTCTGTATTTTAGTATATATAACTTACAATAATATTCCACGTGCCACTTTTGATAATACTTTTCTATTTTTATTATATCTCAAAATTAACTATAATTTCACATGGTTACCATTGCTTTGAATCTATAGTTGTATTTAAAATGTATTATGGTTAAACACCTTTCACTTTTTTTCTGCATTATAAATTATGTTCTATCATTTGTAGCAGTGCACATTGTAATTTTAAATGTAAAATTTCAGAGGGTTACTGAATCAGTTGGGTGTCTTCCTTGTTTCAGCCTCATATATGTTTAATATGAACATAGGCTTCAGATAGTTTAGAATTTTAAATACTGCAAATATTTCCTTTTAGACATCTTGTACAACAGCTGGTTTTGTTAATCCTTACAGTAGTACTGAGAGGTACTTGCTGTTACTATTACCTCGTAATCAATCTCTGTAGAAGGGGATGTGGGGACAGGAATAAATCTGACAGAAAAATACTGTCAGACTGATTTGCAGGAGCACTTAAGACTCATGGTTTAAGCACACTCAAAAAGTGTCTCTAATTTTTGTTAGCTTTTGTTAATTCTGAAATTCTGATACACAGGTAATTTTTATAGATAGAAGGACTTCTCCCATCACATCTATCTCTTCTAAAATGTAGTAAATTGGGGAGAATAGACTAGAAAGATACATTCATGTGGTAATTGGAACTGATAACAATTTTGTCAGAGGTGATTTTGAAAAGTGAAATAATATAATCCTCTCATCTTTTATTTCTTTTCCACTGCCTGCACAATTTCATCTGTCCATACTCCAAGAGATGAACTGTTTTAATCCTTTAAGATTTTCTGAACCATTTGCAATTTTTCTTTGTCTTGTGAAGATAGTCTGCAAGTTATTTCTAGCACTTCATAGGCTGTGATAGTCATGATCCAAAAGCAGAAATTGGATAATCAAATTTCTCTGTTTGATTATCCTACAAGAATCGCTTTGCTTTGGGCAAGGTTGTAGTCTTTGTTTTCTTTTCAGGATCTTGTTTTCTCTGACCTTTCAAACACATACACATGCTAATGTTCTATCATGTGCGGTGCCATTCATTTCAGGGGGGGTGTTCATAACAATAAAGATGGTATGTTAACTTAAATTCAGAAACTACTTGGTAAAATTCCTGAAAGGTCACTCCAGAATATTGCAAGAAATGGCTTACAGAAGTAAAAATGAAAATATTTATTGAATCATCCTGAAGATATTTCTGCTGATTATTCTTCTACTGTGAAATTTTCTACCTCCAATATCTTTAAATCTAGGATAGATTCACCTTAGTAATATATTCTCTTTTTCATTATATTCCTTAGAGAGTGATCAGCTCAGCATTTGCAAATCTATCAGCATAATATTTTAGCCTGAAGCCTGGTAATTAACATACAGAGAGGAAACAGGACAAAATCCTTACAGCTGGCATAGAGACATGAAACTAACTTAAAATATGATGTCTCTCTGCTAGGCCTGTAGAAGATGATAGAATTGGGGCAGCTCAGCATACATCAGACTTGGTTCCTAAGTTGGCATCTCTAATATCAAGTCACCAGCAGTAGTTACATCTGAGAAAGACCTGATTTACAAGAATCAGTGTTAGGTTGGTGTGCTGCTCCTTTACTTCTTTCCAGTTAAGATATCTCTTCCATATCATTACAGCAAAAATTAGAACTGCATCAGATGTATACATAGAAGAAAAGCAACTTTGACCAGTTACTCATTTTGTATCTGCTTGCTTGCATAAGTTTATTACTATCATTGTTAACAGGGGTTCAGATGCAGCTTCTCTCTTGGGAAACAGATTTGTTGCAAAAAAATAAAGCTTGTAGAGAGCCTTAGATGTCTGACTGACATCATTTCCCACTTTCAAATATCTTTTTCTTCTGCCTTGTCGTCATATTACTGATGAGAACAAAATAAAAATACCAGCTCAGTCAGAGCTTGTAGTTCATCAGGGAATGTAGGAATTGTTATGCTCCCATGTGCAACAAATACAAAAGAAATACATGTGTTACCTATGCTGTGCTTTCTTATTTTTATTATTCACTGATATTGGCTGCAAGTTGTAAAATGTATTTTATCACTGCATTGACCCACCATGTTTTCTTCAAAAAAAATCCCTTACTTCTCAAATTCTACTTGCATGCACTCAAGGAAACAAAGCAAGATGCTTTCTGAGCTGAGGGAAGAGGAAGAGGACGCTGAATAGGGTGCAATACTGTCTCCAAATAGGGTGCCAGGCAGTAAGGCTGAGTTATGGATGTTATTTCACATCATCTCTCCCATTGCCATGTGCAGTACCGTCATCTTTTGCCCTACTCCTGAATTCATACTCACCATTTTTCTCCAGGCTTGCTTTCTCCCTCCCCGCCCCCCCCTTAACGTTTCATATCTTTGCTATGAGCATGTATTTCAATCTTTCCTTTTTTTGGATATGTGTTTTTGCACGTCAGTCACGTGGGCCTTTCTACCACCAGGTAATACCTAGTAACATTTTGTAGCATGCACACCATAACTAACCACTTCAGTCTGATGCTTCACATCATCATCTTCATCTCTGAAGTATAGTTGTTACGTGAGTCAGTGACATTTCTGGAAAGATGGCTATTTTGGTTGTTGGGCAGAACATTGAACCTAAAAACTAATTAAAAAAGAAAGCAACATTATGAAAATTATTGTATAGCTGTTGTTTATATTATCTTTAGTTCTGCTATTACCATGCTTCCCATTCATTTTGTGTACAACATGTGATGCACTGTAAATTCCTGGTTAGAAAAAGGTTCCTCTTTTGATATCATCCTGCATTTTCCCTTTGTAGACACTATGTAAACATTTTCTGTATTGAAAGGGGGCTGTTGTTTGATAATGCCCGTTTGAAGCATGTGCCGATGTAATTTCTACTGAAATGCTGTTCTCTTGCAATGTATTTCTCATTGATTTATCTTAACTAAAGTTGTCATGTTATTAATAGATTGCTGGCTAATTTTAGACCACCTGTAGTGCTTTGGTTCTTTTCTCATGGAACCCCCAGGCATGTGACCTTCCGGCATGCTGCTGGGACATGGTTGTCATGGTTGCCTTTTGATCTGGTCTCTCTAATTTCAGAAATTATCTTATTTTATTCCTTGGGAGGACCTGATAATATTCTAGGCATCATGGCATAATTAAGGGATGTAAAGCTTGTAAGGGCATACAGTGTCTTTTATCTGCTGGTATGGGTACAGATAGGAAAAGTGGATGAGCTTTCAGATGCATAGACCTTCCATAACTTCAGCATATGGTGCATTTTAATGTGAATAATATCCATTCTTATCTGATGGGTAATTTCTGAATATCTGCATTATAAAATAAGATAGTGCAATTACTTTGTGTATAAAGATTGTCTATATCTAGTATACCGTATCAGCACAGAATATATATGTATAAATGTTTCTTGTTAATGTGCAAAAGAAATTGCAATAAATTATTTTTTCCACTGACAGAAATGTTGAGATTTTCTTTTCAGTGAAAGCTGTATTTCATTGTTTGGTACAATACAAGTGTGTTCTCCATTCCGTTATTTGAAGTCCAAGTTTCAAAAATTTATCCATTTTTCCAATGTTAGCAAATGTCCAGGAGTCTCCCACATTCAGGTAAATGGATCACGTTCTCAAGGTTAAAGTAGTGTAGATTAATGCTCCAAAAATACTAGACGAGCTCAAAAAAATTCATACAGTCCTTTGAAATTCTTGGACAGTATTTAACAATCCAAAATTGCTCGCCGTACACTTTGAGCAGATTGTACAATACCAACCAAACACTGGACATTACGAACCACTGTCAGACAGCAACGCTTCCCAGCACTCCATGAGAGGTTGCCTTCACTCTACACAATAGCAGTTTGCACTGAAAGTTGATCAAGCTCACCAAAATCCTAAGGGTGACTCCTAAAGACATGGAATTTGTGACAGCCCTGCAATGACATACGTGCATTGACATAATTTGTGCAAATGGAGGTGAAGCAACAGAAGTTTCCGTGTTATGCTTCAAGCTGATAGAAGATGGCATGCCAGAAAACTCAAATAATGCTCTGAGTTTTTATTTTGCCCTCTTAATAATTTCAAAGTATTCAAGGTCCTGATAAACTATAACATAACCAATTTCTTAAAGCACTAAAATAGCAGTCCATATGTTGTATTCATATAAGAGCTTCTTATCTCAAGCAAACCAGTATGATTTAGGCACTTACCCACTTTTATTGCTAAAAGTGGTCTTCAATACTTCCTTCAGCTACTAAAGTTATACGTTGTTTAAATATTACTCTCAGATAACAGTTCTGCAGGTATTTAATCCCTTTATGCATGCTGTGTTCCCTCTTTTATTTAACTGTAGTGATTTACATTTTCAATAGAAGCTCTGTAGCTGAAACATGAGGCAGAATAATTACCAAAGTCTGTTTCAAAGGTGTTTACAAATGCAGCTGGTTTATTTGAAACAAGGAGAGGAAAGGGGAAAGCAGCATTGAAATTGCAAATTATGGAATACTTAATTGATTGTAATCTGCTGGGTCACATGCTTTCCTTTGAATTCAGATATGAAAAAAAAAAAATTGGGTTTCTGTAGTATTATTAACTATGGTTGGGGCTTTGCAGGGGAACCTACTGCTGCCTTAAAATTGGTACTGCAGTTGGCTTCCATAATGTCCAGCTGAGTAGTCTGATTATTGCTAGTGTTTCTTGGATAATATGCTCCTTTTTTCTTTCCCTAATACAGGGCTTGAGGAACATCAGAAGGACTCTTCCTGGTTTCAGTAAATCTTGAGGCAAGCTTATAATACGCACACTGACAACTTTTAAAGGTTACATTATAAATATCTCCAGGACCGAGGAGGCCATTTGATAATATGGCCCATATTTTTAGAAGTTGATCTTATAATTGACCTTGCCCATGTGGAATTCTATCAAAACTTGATTTAAAAAAAATATGTGTCTGGGTAGGCAAATACCTGTGTTTACTTTTTTAGCAAGAATACTATCAATTCTAGCATAGTAAGAGAGCTGTATTAATATTAAATGTACTTTTTCACCAATACACTTCACACAGGCTCTGTTGGGATGTTACAAGTTATGAGACTTATGTATCAATTTTCATTTATGTTTGTATGCCATAAGGTAAAAATTATAAACCCTGTCTTTGGTGAGAAGACATAGAATTTCTGGGCACATAATTTCATGTTTGATAATTCTGGGGCAAAAAACAGAATGATAAACAATGAATGACACAGTCATTTAGCTATTTATTTGTTATATTATCACAACAGTTATTCTTGCATTTTTTACTTACAAAAAGAAACAAAAATGTTGCAGTACTGTGCATGGTTAGGGAACTAGAAAGGCTTTATAAATAAGAGTAACTTGAAAACTATTTTGTGGCTTCAATAAATGGGAAGGCCATGGATGGAATACTTCTGGTTTTAACTCCATATATATACTTCTGGTTTTAACTCTCTAAAAAGTTACACACCAGGACAGACCAAGCAATAAGCTACACAAGCAAAAATCCATTTTCTTTTAGGAGAGTGTGGGCTTGCAAACTTTGCTATTCTGGCAGACGCATCTACAGATGCCACAGCTGGGATGTAGCTGGAAAGCACAAAGTCAGCAGCTAGAGCAGAAGACTGTTAGGACTTCAACTCTAATCTTTCTGATTGCTGTAACAAGCTATTGCACAGGTCATAGTTCAATTTTTTTCCCTCTTGTATCCAGCAGCAGCTTAACTGTAATGATCTTAGAGGTATAGCATTTCTCCCTTGCCCCCAGATTTGATGGTGTAAGAGAGTGATGCATTATTCATGAAAGCAGTGGCCTTTATCTGTATTGCTGTGATTTCTGTTGGTCCACTAAGTCCAGCTGAATGCGCACTGACATTTTGTAGGATATGGGGACTTTCTGTTCACCTTTGCCATAGGTGTGTAGGAACAGGAGACAGCTGTATGTGTCTTAGACCTGGGTACAGTAATAAAAACTATTGCCAAGGAGACTGTTAATTCACTCTGCTGCCATTGGGCTATGTTTTGGTTGGTTTTAGAGGAACGGTTACCTGTTTTTATTCTTATCTTACAATGGCATCATTGGCAGCGGTGGTTTATTAGCACCCAGGAAAGTCAATGTAGCTCTTACATACATATATATATTTTTATAGTTATATACATATACATACAAAGGATGGCCTCCACGAAGGAGTCACAAAGACAAAAGTGCAAAAACCAATTAGATCACGTGAGATTTTTTTCATGGCTTGGTTATGGTGTTTAATGTAGGTGGTAGTGCATTACTACTCAGTAGTTACAAGCTCACATTTGAAGGACAGTCGTACACACAAGAAGGAAATAGGAAGTGATATGCTATCATCCAATATGAATGAGAGCTCGGTGGAGCCTGAGGCTCCAGAACCTTTTCTTTGAACAGAACTCTAGTAAAATTTAAGTAATAAACATCTGAGAGTGCTGCAGCCAAGCTGTGCACTGCAGTATCTGCTCCTGTACTCTGAAACTTTGATAGCCTTGTCAGTAACATCCAGCTCCATGGAGCCAGAGGAAGGCCTGAGGCATCCGTATCCTATGTGTTTTTCATTCACCATGTAGACAGGTCAACACCATACATACATTGTCACAAACTAAAATGGTTATTTAATGCATTTCCAGAGCAATTGTATATTAAAAAAAAAAAAAAAAAAAAAAAAAAAAAAAAAGTTGGGTCATAATGTGGTAGCAGTTGGAAAAATTGAAGAGAATTTGGTACTG
>JANHGN010016851.1:0-48937 GCA_024605025.1 Megaceryle maxima
GCAGTGCAGGCAGAGCGGGGCGGCGGCACCAGGGGGCGGCGTCCCCCGCCCGGCCGCTCCCGGCCCCGCCGGCCCCGCCCGCCCCGCCCGCAGCGGGCTGCCCCCCGCAGCAGAGCCGGTCCTTGTGCTGGGCACGTACCGACAACTGACACGGACCCGCCAGTGAGCGAACGGGGGCTGCGAGCGTTTTGAGATCGGGTGGGTCGGTTGGTTGGTTTTTTAAGCATTCAACTTAAGTTTTTCTTCTTAGGCTAGAGACCCTACTTGAGAACCTGCTAGAAATGATGTCACTAAAGAAAGTGATTTTTCTCTTAAGGATATAGTAACTTAAAAAATAATAATATAAAAGAGCTAAAAAAATAGCAATATATTTATTACTTGCATTCCTGCTTTCTATCTTTTATACTTCACTTACCTTATGAATGCCATTAGAACCGGAGCGTTGGCAGAGACTCCCAGGGGCGAAAGCTGCCCCAGAGAGAATGCAGCTTGTTGAACATGTATTTTGTGAACATTAATTTGCAGATACAGGTAGGTGCAAGTTCCTAGAGGTACAGCATTGCAGGTCCTGTTGTGAGACATGGATAGCAATATAAATGCTTCCTAAGAGCTCAGCTGTCCAAAACTGAATACTCGCTGCTTTTGACTGGCTGTTTGACTGCTGGACTCACTTGACGTGGCTTTTTGACCATGAAGGCTTGTGCAGGGCCATCAGGCCATGGGGATCCCTCCTGTAATTCCTGTGGGCAGGGTCCTGGGCTCAGCAAGAGTAAACGTGTACACTATAGGTATCTTTTACCTCTAATCAATGTACCGCTCTATCTTCTGCAAGTATTGACTAGCTCTAAGGGCAGGCGCAGTAAAATATTGGACAAGGGTTGGTTCCTGAGAGAATGTTATGTCGTTATGCTGTCTTTGGATGAAGACTGAAGACAGTAATCAAAAGGGCTATTTTTAACCATGGGTTGATTTATTTGTTTTTCTTGTACAGCTATTGCACCTGGAGCCTCTGATGATGGCTTGATTAATTCTTGGTGATTTTTTTTTCTCCACCTTCCTCCACATGACTCTTTGGACTGGCATGAAGTTGTGTTGCAGCAGGTGCAGGTTCTCCCGAGTACAGGCAGCTTTGGGCCTGTCGAGGAGGGCAAGGATCCTGCAGCCCTGTCTGAGTTTGCGAAGTGGATGGTATGCGTGGAGGTGAGTCAGCTGGGAGGGGGTTTCTGTCCCTCCTGTAAGCACAAGCAGATACAAGTGTAGCTACACTAAGTGCAGGTCATCTACTCTGTGTATGGTGAGCAATGCAGTGAAGACGTTGAAGACAGTGGCCACCATTGACTGCAAAGGTCTCCTGAGAAAGTGAATAAACTGGTGATGATTATTATCCAGCCTATGCTGGCTTATGTGCTACTGTCACCACTGTGTTGCTTGGCTGTACCACAGCTTGTTTAATGCCAGTTGGAGTATCCATGAAAGGCTATTCTAGTGAATTTGTAGCCCTGTGCTGAAGAAAAAAGAATGATCCTGAGATTTTTAAATTCTTTTTCACCTGTGAGCATTGGACAGGTGCTGAGGAATCTCCCTTTCTCTTTGTGCTTGTTACTTGCAGTAGGGGGTGGACCGTGAGATGGGGTTTCCTTGCCAGATCCTGGGCCCTGAATCTGCCAGATCTGGACCTAGCAACTTCCTAGACAGATAACCTATCCTGACCCTTGTAGCAGCATCTAATGCTAAGTACGTTCAAGGCTACACAGCTGCTGGAGCACTGCGGGAAGATGTGGTTTTCAAAAGCACCCGTGGGTTTTGAAATCTCAGACTTCAGGCATCTATCCTGAGAAACCTGGGGCAACCCAGTGGCAAACCTGCACCAAAGCAATCTCTTATGCATAGCCAGTGCTGCTAGTGTGTCTGCCCCATCCAGAAGTGTTCTCAAAATATTCTGCATCCTAGGATTTTTCTAAATATTCTCTATCATAATTCACACCTTATTTTTTTCCCTTCTATGTGATTCAGTAACAGTCCCCTCCCTTTTTTATTTTTCCTAGTTAAAGGTCAGCCTGAACTGTGTAGTACAGATGAAAGTATGCAGCCCAAAGCCAGCCTAGCGGCCCAGTTTGTGTTGTGGATCTCTCCTGAGGGCACTGCTGTTTGCAAGTGTGTGCTTTGCAACTTCCCAGAAGCCTACAGAGATTGCTTTTGTTTAGGGTAAGTTCTGGCAAATTTATTATTCCACTAGTAATTTTTTTTTTTCCGTATTTCCATCACAGAACCCAACCACTTTCAGGCTGTAGTTTTGAATCTACCCTCTGCCAAGTGTCAGGAATTAGCTTTTGTCCTCAAAGCTGAAGAAACTTTTCCCACTGGTGCAGACGAAGATGTCTCTTCCTTCCAATGACACAGAGGAGGAAAAGGCAAAAAACAAGCTAAGTTCTGTTCTCATACTTGAAGGTGAAAAATTGCTGGATTTTGTCCATCCACATGTGTTCCTTAAAATTTAATTGTGAGGGACCTGATCTAATGTAGTTGAGCAAATGGTAGATAGACACAGTGGGATGGAATTCAAGGGCAGCTTCAGTAAGCCCTAGGTGTAAATACAAGTGAGAAGAATTAGAAAAAGGACTATCTCCTACTGAAACCAACCCTCAGAGTGACAGAACCTCTACAGGACTTCCTATAAGGGAAAGACATGTTGACCATTGTCATTTTTCTCTGTAGCTCCTGTGTTCACCTAGGTTGTCAGGTGGATGTTTACTTCCAAAGCAGATGTGTCCTTCCCCCCGCCTGGATCCTGCTGCCTGTGGATGTTGTGGCTGGTAGCACATTTGAAACACCTGGTTCCCCCCATGATTAACACTCAGAGCTATATATCAGTCCGTAGCTCTGTGGGTTAAGTCTAAAGCATTGCCATGTGTATATTTTAGTTTGTAAATGGACTTTGCAGATACAGATGGTAGAAACATTCTGTATACCTTTGAGATACAAACCTATGAAAAGAATGCACCAAAATCTACTAACCTTGTATCAATTGTAATTAAGGAAATCTATCTCGTGGCTTGTTTTATTCTTTTGGGGAGGATTTTATCTATAAATTGAGCATGTGAAGGGAGTTTACCTCACTGCAGGTAGATCTAGCACTTCTGTTGTGATGGAGCAGAGATTGCACCATGATTTCTGAAGAGGCTGCTCTTTAAAGTGGTAAGATACAAACCAACAAGTACAGTCATATAATAGATCAGCATTTAAGGTAACACATTCTGCCCGACATGTAGTGTTTTGCACATTTTGAATTGTCTGCTGCCAAAATATTCAGGCCTGCAGGGGGAACCCCTGTTGGGAACACAGGACAGATGGATCTGAATCCAGTCATGAAACTCCCTGGGGCCAGCAGTGTGATGTTAATGATCACACCACGGTAAGATGTAAAACATACCTTTGTGCAGCTCAGTGTAAACAGCAACTCCAGTATTATGATGCAAATGAGAATGCAGCAAGAGATGATGTGTGAATGGAAACACAGCAAGGTGCTCTGTGAGGGAGCAGGAAGCACAGTGCAAGGGGAAATTCTGCACATCGAAAGTGGAGGTGGAATTAAAACATGGACTCACTTCATTGCAGAGATAACCTTTAAATACTGTTCGAGCTGATGCAGAAGGCAGGGAACTCACCAAGCTGTACCTCATCACAGCTGGAAGGGTAGCAGATAGGTTACAATTAGGCTTAGGTTCTTGAACTCACCAATTAAGAGCTGGAAGATGGAGCTGGATCCAAAGGGATGATAAAAATCACCAATAAGACTTACTCTAGTATACTCTGCAGTCCACCTTCCTGCTAAAATCAGGGCCAACTTTCAAGTTAGACAGTGTTGCTCAGGACTTTGGCTGATTTTTAGGTGTTTCCAAGGATGGAGATACCTCTCTGGGAGGCTTGTTCTAGCCTTTGGGCACCTTCATGGTGAAAACATTTCCTGTAGCATTAAGTCTAAAATGGCTTAATGGTTGGAGGGCATGAAAGGTGAGAACCTAACAACAGGTAGGCTTTAAATGGGCTTGAGGAGGTATCCAAAGGTGAAGGCTGTTCAAGTGGCTCTTCAGCTTTATTTTAGAAATCCCTGGTGCCCCTTTGAAAGTCCTCCCGTGTGGGTAGTGGCAACTCTCCTGTCAGGCATGGTTTGCATTGGGTTCTTGTGAAACAAGGTGCAGTTGTAGAGTGGGGTGTCACTGATGTAATCTAAAAATCTGCTGGGCATCAGGAGTGGTGCTGTGTCTGCTGCTGGCTTTATTGTAACAGTGATGTGCCTCTTTGTCCCAGAGTTCCCTACCCGCTTCCTCTCATCTCTTGCAATGAAGTGAAGGGCTTGCTGGGAAGCTGAGCTTGAAGCTAGGGGAGGTCATACTTAACTAACCTCCTGGAGTTCTTTGAAGATATTGCTGCCAGGCTAGATAAGGGGAATTCAGCAGTGCGCTTAGAGTTTCAAAGAGCATTTCACAAAGTTCCACATCAGAGATTAATAGCTAAGGCAAAAGGTAAAGGAAGAGGAGGTAATAGAGGCTGTTGGATCAAAACCAGCTCAAGGGCAGGTATGAGACAATAAGCACAGATGAAAACTTTTCAAGCTGGCAGACGGCTGCTTCTTGGGACTGTTTCGGGACCTCTGTAACGTGTAATCCAGACAGCACAAAGGTGCCCCACCATGCTCCTGTCGCTAAGGCAGCCCAGGTTTGGCACCACCAGCAGCAAAGCATCCTAACTAAGACCCCCTTCTGACTTCCAAGCCTGATCAGCCAGGAGTCCTTTCATGTCTTTGTTGGATGGGAACAGTTGTCAACATGGCCCAGAGTCACCAGTGTCTCTGAGGCCATGGTGAGGGGCTGCCAGCACTGCTGTGCTGCCACGTGTTTCAGAGCAGTCAGTCTATTTTTGGCTTTGAAAACAGTGAGCCTGCTCCTCAGAAACAGTGTCATTGTGAAGCTGCTGATGTCTGAGAAGTTGCTTCAGCTTTGCAGTGGGCTGATGGTAGAGATAATTTGGTGTACGGTCTCCAGAAGAACAGGCACGACCTAAGCAGATTCACCAGGGCCAAAATCTCCCAATGACTCTGCTAACAAGTGGTTAAATGGAGTTCAATGTGGAGAAATGTAAAGTAATTGATTTGCAAGCAGGGAATCAGACCGGGGAATGTGTGCTAAACAGAGCAAGCTTTCAGCAGAGGGATCAAGAGAAGGATTTGGGGGAGGTTAGTTTCTTTTGGAAAAATCATTGAAACCGTCCGCCTAGATCACAGCTGTAGTAAAAGGGCAAGCAAGAAACAAGGCTGCATTAACTGAGGGGTAGGATAAAAGAAGTGATATGGCTGTTGCTGTAAAAGGCATTAGATCCCACCTGGAATATTGGCAGTGGTGTTGGCAGTGGTGTTGGCCACTGCACCAGTGTGCTGTAGCATAAGGCAACAAAGTGCAGCCCTGCAGATCCCAGCCTGTGTACAAAGGTGAGAGTGCTGGAATTTTCTCCACAGGCTTCTGACCATTCTGTCCATTCCTCATCTAAAGAGGAAATCAGAGGAGCACAAAGAATTTCTCTTTAAGCTGTAACAGAGTTTGGGAATTTTGAAGTCAGTTATATTTTTCTGCAGAGTATTTATTTCTCTCTGGCTTTCTCTTGCTCTTTTTCCTCCACCTCTTCTTTCTCTTGTAGTTTTTCCTCTTTTCTTCCCTCTTTCTCTTCTACCCCTAGTGTGGGGGTGGTTTGTCTTTCCTGAATATATTGCTTCTCCTCCACCCCTGCCTGAGAAGTGAGACTATGTAGTTACCTTGTGCCTTGTGGCCCCTGACAGAGCCCCATCTCCAACAAAGGAGCTTTAGTTTTAAGTAGTACAAGTTTTACAAACTCTGTAGCAGGGTGAACAATACTTCTTTTCCCCATAGATTTGGATGAAAAGGAATCAAAGTTGTTACTGCGAAAGAGGAGCAGCTCAGCAATCAAGCTGAAGGCAGGGCATGGAATATTGCACAAACTGACCATTGAAACTCTCAGATGTGGCTTTCCTTCCACCCTCCAAGAAGTTCACAATGTTATGGCTGTTTCCAATCATAAAATTTCAGTCCCAAAATCTTCCTTTGTTTTCACGGGTGTACATTCAGAGCAAGTCCAGCAAGTTGCTCTGCATTTACCCAGCTATAGAGGACAGCTGATTTTATTTGAACTGTACAAGAGAAACTCCTAGTTTGCTTTCTCTCGGATTACGGCAAGCTTGTCAGTCAATGCCTGCAGCCAGTCAATGCAACAGGTAAGAAATGCACTTGACAAACTGTCATAATACCCATTTCTTCTGCTCCTTTCTTAACCAGCCCTGACCATGGGAGCAAGGCTGAGCATTTTAGTCACAATCATGACAGCAGCTTAAATGACAGCAATTAATATCTCTCTGAAATAGTGGTTTTCTTTCTCTTCATTAACTGATGGAACAATCAATGAGCTGATGCAAAAGTCACAAAATAGGTGTCTAATAAGACACCAGTTCTTATTCTTGCCATTTAAATCCCCTGGAGCAGAATTGGCTATTGCTATAAAATCTGTGGAATTATCCTTGCTATTTCAACTTGCCAAACCAAGCTTTTATCCCTTTAAAGTCAGGTCTTTAGAGTAACTTGCCAAAATAATCTCTTGGCATCATGGAGGTGAGGATCCACATTGTTCTACTCATGTAAATTCCCTGCTCATAGAACCATTCATCCTGAAAAGATTTTGACTGGGGACTTGTGCTTTTAACTCTTCTACCTGCTTTTGAAAATATTGCCTTGCTATGTTGCAGGAAATGGTCATACCATAATATACTGTGACAGTGGTTGTTGTGGAGAGTGTAAGGAAACATTTAAATACAAATTACAGATAGAAGTGAAGGCATGTAAGGAAAAGCCAAATTATAGGATTTACCTTCCAAATTTTAAAGGCAAATAGAGTAATTTGGCCCCCTTCTTGGATGTAGCTGGTCAAGGGGAAGAAATGCCAAGTCTCATATGATCTTAATTATATGCTGTGGGTGCCAGTAACTTTCAGGGTACGTGTGGATTCTTGAATGAGGCTCAGTGTGTGAACTTTGTCACTAGAGGAGTATGTCACACACAGAGCTGGGACATGAGCCATCATTCACAATTCAAACAAACCCCAAGTCCTTCAGAGATTGAAAATAAATGTTCAGTTAACCATAAAAATTGTGGCATGATTCTCCATACTCTAGTGCCCTTTGGGAACAGAAATACTTCAAACTCCCAAGTCAGTCCCTTCTTGTGCAGCTTTTTAACTAAAGTAGAACCATCAGCTATTTAAACTATTGTACAAAACCCCACTCTTTTGCAATTCCCAGCGTTTTTTTTGTAGACCAGGAGCACAACAATTCTAAGCTATAGATGCAAGTTCACAGTCTCCTTCTGAAAACTCCCCCTTGATTTCTGGGGCATCTCAGCAGAGGGGGACTTTGGACATGACAGAGTGTGGAGGTCCATGCCTTGCTGTGCGATGGAGCTGACATTGGTCCAAAAGAGCAGGTGCTGGGCACAGGATGATTGTTACCTGCTGCAGCAAAAGGCCCTGTTCCCCATCAAGTCTCAACAAGAAAATCTAGGTGAAAGAGATGATGTTGGGAACATTTCACTTTTGCAGATATTTGGCCTTTGGATTTTGTGTTGACTGAAGGCCTGCAAGACTTTTCCTGTCTGGGTATAAGCCCCTCAGTGGGTTGGGCAGCAACCTTTGAGCATGAGAGATGGTGCAGCTGCCTTCATCCTCCTACTCAGAGCCACCTGTACTAGAGCAAGATGATAGGCAGGATGTAGCCTTACCCACTTCACATATCTTAGTTTGGTGTCACAAAGGGAATGTTTTTGTGAGTAGCAGGTTCCGTGTTTCAGCAGGAAAGCATCCTTCAGGTTACCTCTAGAAGTGAAGTTAGGCAGGTTTCATGTTCCTACCTGAGCCGTGGCTGGGAGGAGGATTTGTGTGCTCCTCTGAGGTTATGTCCTCTGCAGAAACCAAGAACACTGGGGGATGTTCCTGTGGCCAGCTGTGTGCTAGCAAAACTGCTGCTCTTATGATCAGCAATAAACATTTTGCTGCTGTTCAGAAAGATACTGAAGGTTCAGACCAGAATGAAAATCAGTTCTGCACGTGGTTGTTCACACTGTGTGTGCTTTTCTGTGCATGAGGGCTCTTTGTACTGTCTTCAGGGGGAGAAAGTCTGCTGTGGAAATCCATCATGTCCTAGCAGTTTGGTAGAATTACAGGAAACACGCTTGCTTACCTAAAAGAACAAATGTGAACATATGGAGATAGCCTTTTTTTTTTCTTAACCTTAGGAAGTACCAGCAAAGATTTTCATGTTTGTAAATTGTCATTTTCTTAGAGTAAAGCCTTATGGAAAAGTCAAGTTTTTTTTTATGAAAGATGTGATGGAAACTATTACAGCTCTGATCCTTGTTATTGCTTGAAAAGCTAAGGGAGCAGCAGAGGAGGAAAGCAAGCACTAAAGGTCAGGTATGAGCCACAGGAAAAATGATGGGGCCTTGTCAGAGTTTTCTTTGTCTTCCCGAGGTCCCTACTTTTCCTTCCAGGCAAGAGGGTTCTTTCTTCATTGGCTCTTGTGTGGATCTGTCTTCTGATGGCTGAACCAACTGTTCTTCTCAGAAGTGACCAAACAGAGAATAAAGTTTTTGCTCATGAAAAGCACAACTGTGCAAACACTGTTATCTTTCTGTGTCCTGCTTGTTCTAACTCTCAGCTCCTTTTGTCTTGGAGGGGGAGAGATTGGCATTTCAGTCTATGAAATGCCAAGTGGGATCAAATCAATGCTATTGATTTAATCTTGTGCCTCCAAGGAGCTGGGATTTTTCCTTTTATTTATTTTTTTTTCTTCTGTCTCTATTCTTTGAGAAGTAGAAGAGTGAAACAAAGGCATTGAGTGCTGCCAGTGGTCCTCAGGCACAGAGGCCAGAGCCAGAGCTGCAGAGCCCTCCAAGAGTTTGAATAGCTTTGCTCTTGATGGACTAAATCAGGTTCGGATGTGAGCCCTAACAGGAGAGAGTGCCTTTCCTCACTGGTACCAGTCATACAGCCCGCCTAGGGCTGGATGCCCAGCTGGTGGAGTGGACAGCATACTCTATAGAGTTATGCTAGTTTACAGTTGCTGACCTTCTGTGTCTCCATGTATTTTTGACAGATTATAGTTGTGCCTACACTGACTGTTAAAGAGTCACCAATGACTTCTTCCATGGCCAGAGAAAGCCCTCTGCAGCAGCAGGGACAGCAGCTGTCAATACAGCCTTTTGCACTTACAGAGCAGGCAGCAAGGGTATGAGCAGGGTGCTGAACCCATTGCTGCTCTGCTCCCCAGTTCTCAGATTGGTATGGATGCAGCCTGTAAATCCTACTGGGGAGAAGATGTGGTTTGTCAGGTTAAGGCCTGTGCAGTGGTTATTGATGCTTACGTCACACCAAGATCTTCTTATGGACATGTGAAGCACCAGAGGGCAGAGCAGGGCAATTCCTAGTGAGGCAACTGTAGTAAAATATAAATGGAATTATGTAAACTTGATGATATAAATGAGTTTACTTTCCTCTTTATACAACAGATGCTGTTTGACCTAGGAGAAAGAATAATATTACAGAAATTGAGATCAGTCTTAGGGGAAAGAAATAGATTTGTCTAAAAATAAAACACAAATAGCAGCTGCTTGAATTGTATTTCTAATATATCAGTGTTGACAGCTCTCTCTTTCCCCCAGTTGAGTCAGGAATCTTATGGATGTGTCTGGTAAAGAAGAGCTCTTTCTTGTGGAGAGATGCGAGCAGAGGTAGTGGAGAGGCAGAGATGATACCACGCCAGTGTGTGTCCTGGGCAGGAAGGAGCTTTGGAGAAGTGTGAGTGGATGCGGATGGCGTCACTGCGCAGGCACATGATGGGGCTCAGGGTCAGATGGGCTCACCATCAATCACAGTGAGTAATGTTCTTCTGCAGTTAGGAGCAACACTGGAATGGGGTTGAATAAAGAATAGTGAAAGAAATAGAATAAAGTAGTCCAAAGCTGTGTTGTTGCCATAGTCTGAATCCCCAGTTGGAGTGAGCTTTCTGGGTGGCATTAAAGTTGGTGTCCTGTGCTTATCTACTCCAGATGAGGAGCTGAACTTGGTGTTTAAGGGTGGTGGGTTATGTCCTTTCGATGTAAGTGTGAAGCAAATTCCCACTCTGTAAGCTCAGTCGGTGGGAAAACATACTACCTAGAAAAAAAAGAAAGTAAAAGATCCTGAGTTTTCAATCCAGCAGCTGGTGGTTTTGGACTATCAAGCTTGGGCTGTTCAGCCAAGAATGTGTGCCTGGGTCTGATTTGCAGCAAGTGGTAAACACCTCCTCTTTAACAACAAGAGGTCTTTGATAGGGGCTTAAGTTGACTGCAAAAATTAAGGCATTCCTTCATCATTTGTGACCAGTTAGGCTGGAACTGGAATAGTATGACTGTGAATAAAACTGGATGTGCTTTCCTTTGTGTGTGAGGCCCTCTGCCTTCGGGTGCTGGGTGCCCAAGCAGGCACTCTGCAGCTCCTCAGTACTTGCAGTGCCCTGTCCACACTGTGCTCCAGAGCAAATAACACATTTTTATTTTTATACAAATGTGCATAACTTCATCCATTTCTTGTGGCTGCTCTGACAGGAAAAGGAAATTTATGACGCACATCACCCATTTATTTGGCACAGGCAGTGTTTATTGCTGAGGGAGACATTCTCATGGAATTGATTGCACAATTTCCTCTTGGTGTACTGTTTTCAAGTAATATCCCAAGACCTCTGTGTACTAAGATACAGGGACACTTCTTTAAGGCCTGCAGAATACTACAGCAGAAGAAAAAAAAATAAAGCCACACAGTGGAAAATAGAATGGAAAAATGTAATTTTAATTACACTGTAAATCTGGAGCTTTCTCCACTCTGCTGGGAGTCTCTGTGGAAACACCCATTCCCAATAGGTTAAATTTCTAGGTTTCTCCACAGAACTAAAAACAGCTTTGGATTTTATGACTGTTTCATTTTCACAGGTATAAAAGGTGATTTTGGTCTGGGGTTGTTCATGCTTCACCCATGCTAGGATTATAGACATGCAGTGGGGGGAAGAAATTGTGCATTTTGGAAAAAGAGAAAGATATATTCTTAGTGTGACAGCTTAGTGAAAGGGTGGGATTGTTGCCTGTCCCAACAGGCAAAAAGGGGCTGCAGTTATTAATGTCACAAAAGGCAGGAAGAGAGGGATTGTTGCCTTGATTCAAAAGACTGTGTGATAATATATGTATCTTAAACATCATGAATGGCACAGAGCAGAGAAAGAGAGAAAAATCTGTCCTGGAAGAGCATAACTCTTGCTAATTTTTATATTTTTCTTTTTAAAATATTTTAATTTGCCCATGCACAATTATTTTTGTACCAAAGCTTCAGTATAACAGTTATCTTATTTGCACATGGAAAGGTATGGAGTTGGATGATTGCACACAAATACATGCCAGGTGATGATGCTGGCTACAACTAATCATGGACTGAAGATTGCAGCCAGAAAATTTAGAGCTCCTTTTTGACAAGATGACTCAAAATGTAGGGATGGAAGAATGCTGGTGTTTAACAGCATTTACAGACAATAGATTCTGTTCCCTTCCACTCCACAGGAAATGCCAGTGACAACTTCATGTGCATCTGCACAGTGAAGGTACACGTCTGCTTATGATAGAGTTGCCTGATAAATAACTTCTTTTTCTTTCCTGGCTGCCTGGTGAATGGCTCCTCACCTGCATCTCTCTTGGAGGGAGGTTTGGCAGCCAGCACAGCTTGAGTTTTAGAATTTCACTTCTCTGATAACTCTGTCGGTTTCTGCTAACTTCCTGATTATTCTCTCAGGCTTCAGAAGAAAGCAATCTCCCCCTAAGCTTCTGTTTTCACACTTCTGAACGGCAGCTACCTCTTCTCAGTCTCTTGAAACTCCTCCTCAGGGCCCCGTAGCTGGGGGCCAACCTGAGCAGTAAACTGCATCCTCCATAGCTCTCCAGTTTACCCTTGTAGTGTTGGTTTGCACTGTATGTTTGTTAGCACAGAGGCTGCCTTGCTGGTAGTGGCCCTTTGTACACTGACCTCTGAACCAGAAACAAGGCTCAAAGCTCAGAGAAGGCCAGTGATTAATCGAATCAGGGATCGACTGTGACTCAACCTTTAGATCCCCAGCTGAGGTTGTGTCCGTGGCTGATTAAAAGAGGAAAATATATTTAGCTATTTACAGCTGTATCTCCCTCTGACTGAGGACAAGGCACCATGGATAAACATATTTATGTTTGTTAGATGTGCAAATTGTGGTTCCTTTGAAAACCTCACAGTTTATCATAAAGCCTCAGAAAGCACATGGCTGTTTATTGACGCTAGAGGACTTCCTGAGACTATGCCGTGGAAGTCACTGCTCAGAGCATTTGACATAGGCCAGCATGTCCACAAGGGAAAAAAACCCAAACGTTGCCATCTGCACATGAAAGACTGAAGGTGGCTTTAAGCTGTCCTTTGCAGGAGATAATTTTCTCCCTCCGATTAGGTTACACTTTCTAGATGCCCCACTTTAGAATCCTACAGTGTTCCCAAGCCCAGCTCTACAGTTAGTGGTGAACAGAACATATAAACTTTATATTACTAATATATTTCACAGTGCTGTGTGATATTAGCAAACTCCAAATAGCTGTCAGGACCTTAAGGTATTCTGGAACATCCTTTGATGCTAAAAAGTAATGCATTTTCCATATTATTCCTTTGAACACATTATATATGCAAAGCCTAGCACTTCTTATAGAAGAGGTGGAATTATCATACAATAAGATATTTTTTCCTCTAGTTCTTTCATGGCTCATAACATATAAAATTTCTTCTTAAACTCCAGGCTAGGAACTCAAACTTAATTTATACAGTATTGAAAACATTACAGGGCATAAATCAGTTCAATTTTTAAAGTTCCTGTATGATATTTTCAGAGCAGCCAAATTCCTTCATTCGCCTGGACTCCTTCCAAAATTCTGCCAGCGCTCATGGAAATCTAAATAACTTTGGAGAAAAAGCAGGTTTTCTGTGGAGGCTCAGATTACCCTGTCACCCTTCCTCCACTGCAGACAGGCCTCTGATAAACATGGAGAATAGGGACAGGGAAATTACTTCATTACTTCATGTCCTTTTCAATTACAAACATCGAGGAGCCTGAGCCTCCTGCCAGCTCATGCCCCAGACCCTTGCAAATTTGTGGCTCTCAAAAGCCAACAGTTGCATTTCCTTTGCCAGCAGGGATAAGCGATAGAAAGCGAGCAGGGGAGCTCACTTGAATTTTATTTCTGAGTGTTATTTAAAATAAGTTTCAAATCTCAGCTCTGTTTATTTAAAGTATGACTCCAGCTGAAATGCAAGTCTGTGAACCAGAGAAGTGATCAAAACAGGACTGCGCCTTTCTTTTCTTCCTGAGAATTAATGACTTAGTGATGGTGTGTTACTGTAATCTTTCTGTGATTACTTAACCTGGAAGCAGTACTTCCAGATAGCTTCATAATATTCTCCTGCTAGGATCTTCAGATCTACTGTTTGTACCGTTCAGCTGTTTTCAAAGCACATGAGGTTAATGCATTGTTTTTCTACCAGCTTTGCTTTGTGTTTTGATTTACACCTAACGAAACAAGTGTGTTTTCTTTGATGTCATTTCTCCATTATTGATGAACTAATATTGCAAACAAAAAAGAGTCTGTTTAAGATCTTACTCTGAAACCTCATTATTTCTACCAACAAAAAAAAAAAAAAAAAAGGTAAACCCCAGTTTCAGAACATTGTGTCACAGAGGGGGAAAAACCATGGCCGGAGTGAATGTGATTTTCTGTTTTGAGTGTAAATCTTACAGGCTCAGCTTCAGTTCAGTGTTTAGGTTTGTGTTAAAAGTCACTGAAATAGAAGGCTGTGTTTGGGTTAACTTGGGTATAGCTTTGGGAGGGTTCCTCTGTTTTGTTGTTTTTTTTTTTCTTTACACAGTGATTCTGCAGTGTAGGTGCTGGTGACTTGGTACCTTGGGCTGCTCAGATGTCTACCCTGCAGTGGTGTATATCCTGATCAGGAGGGAGGGAAGGGAGAAGAGGACAAGAAAAAAGGTTGGGGTGATCTTCAGCACTTCACAATTCAGGTTTTGCTTTGATATGAATCCAAAACTTCAGACATTCTTGTGAAATGAATCTGCAGTGGGTGTGGGTAGAGCAAAGAGCTGAGCACATGGAAACCAAGAGGCCATCCAGAAGTTCTTCCTACAGCCTTTCCCAAGTTGTATTTATTTCTTACTTACACATTACTTGAACACTTCTGTTTAAATTGGTGGGAATTTTTCTAAGTGAAATGAAAGTGTGGGGAGTTGTTAGTTAGAAGGTGTGCAGCATCTTTTCCATGCTATCAGAGCTACATCCCTTGGCTAGAACTCTCCTGGATTCAGACTCTGTGAGTGGGGGGGATGTATGTGAATGTGTGTGTGTGTGCTTGCTTCTTGATACTCCCTGCTACCTCTTGGGCCATAAATATTGTGTGAACCACAGTGGAGGCATGTCTACTGCTGGTATCAGCCCAAATGTGGAAGTACATAAACCAAAAAAATACTAAGGAAAAGTTCACCAGACTTGGAAACTCCCAGTTGGCCAGATCTGGGCTTTGGGAGTTGGCTGGAATGAATGATCTGTACCTGGAATAATTTTGTGTACTCAGTGACTCCTGAGGATGTGACACCAATTTTTTTTTTTTTTTTTTCATACTGCTAAGGTCTTATTTTCTTAGTTAATGGAAATTTTGGATGCACTATAAGCAAGTTTTTCCCTTTAAGAAGGAAAACTGCAGATGGACCCAAGTTCTATTTGCTGATATATAGTAAGAAAAGGTGTATCACCCCAAGAATGCCTCTTGCTGTGACAAATCACAAGAAGTGGAGAAAGACTTAGTGCCTGCTAAATTCAGCCTGCGCAAATCCACTACATTCCAAGTCCGTGGAGTGAAATACTGTTTGGAGTAAAATATGATTGAAACATTTCTGGGAATATAACTTTGCTGGCTAGTTTACCACCTGGACTTAGTTTTCATATTGTAGGAGAGGAATTAAATTTTTATTATTTTTAAATTATTGCCCCCCCTCCAATATCAGTTCTCTTGTCTTCCCACTGAAGCAAGCACTGTTAAGCTGCTATAACTTTAAGAGCATGAAAGCAAATGTTGTAAAGAGGTCACTGTAAAGGTCACGCAGCAGGTTTGATGTGTCAGTGGATAAATGATGGGATCACATCTGGAACAGTTTGGTGAATAAATAAAATGTGAAAGCTCATATATCACTGCCCACCTTCCAATCTGTAAGGGAAAGAGAAAATAAATTCTCTAATAACCTTGTAAAGCGCATAAAAGATATTGAATAAACTCTTGAAATTTTGTGACTAAAACTGTCCGTATTAAATAATGATTTTAAGAGTGGCAAAAGCTTGAAATACAGTATGAGTCTTCCTTATAAAATGTTGTTTTATTTTATGGTTTATTTATTAGACTATACTTGGATAGCTTTGAAAAATATAATTTTGAGTTTAACTATGTGTTATTGAAACACTCTTCCTTTAGATATGTCCCCCAGAGGTATTTTATATTTACACTTAGGGAAAAGAATTTTCAATTTTTATTACACAGTGCTGTATTATTGCTTATACTGCCACTATATTCTGCCTTCTGCAAGTAACATTAATATATGCATATTTTACTGCCATTACCTTCAAAAGGCCTTAGAAAACCCATAGGTCTAAAATGATTTCTCTAACTTGGTCATTACTGACTACTGAATAAAGATACAACAGGCTGTATATTGTTTTACTGGGCCATTAATAATAAGCCCCTGTGAATTGTAAGACAGCAAGCTAGAAATTGAGTAATTTCAGTCACCCACAAAATGTACAGTATTAATAAAAGGCTCATAGAAACCTGTTCTGGAGTGTGAATGCCTTTGGTGTCTGATGAGGGACTAAAGGCAGTGGGTGAGTTTTGATCTCCAGACTCCTGCATGCAGCTCCTTGGGACATGAGTGGCAGGAGCTCATGTGGCTGCACAGGCAAAGGATCACACTTGTGTAGAAAAATAGTACATGTGAGTGTATGTGCGTATCATGTGTAGTCACTGGCAATGGCTACAGAAGGGAGTTTAGCTGCTCGTTTTCCTCCCTCGTTACAGACTGTTGCGATGCCCCAGCTCTGCACTGAAGCACGCAGAGAGCCACATGCACCCGCCCTCCACTGAAGTCACCAGGACTCTGGGTTGCATCAGGTACACCCTAACACAGGCTGTGCTGCAGGAATAGCAGATAGATGAGTCACATTGCTCCCACCATTTTGCTGGGAAATAAGAGGCAAAGCCAGTGCCTAATGCAGTCATGGGGAAAGTGCCTCTTTGGCTTCAGCCACAGTCAGCTTGGAGCAATGGGGTGAATGCTGTTGTTGGTGGGCATGGATGTAAGAAAGTGTGGAGTGGATGGCTGGAGATCCGAGGTACAGTGTGTAGGCTGTGGGTGCTGGGATAGTTCTTGAAGAAAATGCAAGTGTCATGAACTAATGCTTGTTTGACTCTTACCTTTCATGTGTATAGTGCAAGGCATTTAGCATCTGAGGTAGATGGTGGAACAAGAACTAAAAAAACCCTATAGGCAAAGTCTAAGTGAATTTTAACCACAAATACAGTTTTTATTTTGGAAGACCATGTTACCTGTAACCTTTAACCTGGACTGTGTCAGCACTTAGACATTGCGGATCACCTTGCAACATTGCTGGACATCTCTGAAACTGATACCAGGAAGCAATCAATGACTTACAAGAACTGTTTATATCCCCAAATATGATCTTGTTGCAGATAAGTCAATCCTGCAATTTCTCTAATTCATTTATTAAGCTCCACCTTAAAGTGGGTTTGGTTTCTTTTATCTGTTGGACAGCTGTTCTAAGTATCTTGCTCCTTTGATGAGCCAAAACCTCTTCAAATCTCCAGCTAATACTTCATAACCAACTTTTGGCAAATATATGGTCATGTGCTCTTTGAAGACAACCATATTCAATATGACTCTGTGCAGCTCTTTTTCCTTAGAGAAAAGGTAATTTAACTTGCAGAGAGAATCTTGTACTTCAGCATCAATTTCTGACTCCCTGAGCATATCAGAGAGTGTGTCCACAGGAACTTGTAGCTCTGGGTTTTTCTCTCATTTTCCTGTGAAGGCTTCTAGTTGCTCTAAGGATGAATGGGAGCATGTGAAATACTCTGCAGAGTGTGACAGGGCTGGGGCAGAACATGACATCTGCTGTAAGGCAATTAAAGTTGTAAAGGCACAATTTCTTTAGCAGAGATATGATGAGGTGCTGTGTTGAGGTAGTCTTGGCCAGTAGCACTGGTTTGTGAGTTTCTTTGCTGAAATGAAACTTTTTACTCAGCTTTATTCAGCTTAAATTTTTCTTTTTGCTAGCTAATTTCTATTAAACTAGACCTGGGTCTATCTGAAGATCTGTATAATAAATCAATGGGTTTCTCTTCCTTTACTTTTCAAGTTCCTCTTTATAATCCTTTTTTTATTGTATTGTCTCTTTTGAGCCCACTGTCACTGCAGCCATCAATAAATGTTCATGAATTAACCTGTTGAGAAGAGGGATGGGAGAACCTTACATTGCAGCTATAAGATTAAATGCTGTTGTTGAACCCTGGACAATCTTCTGCCACTAATCTTTTGGTCTGACTAATATCACTATATACACTACCCAAATCTTCCAGTGATGGACATCATAACTAGATCTGGTAAGCAGAGAAGTATGAACGGGTGGCAAATACATTAGCAAGAACTATTTTTGATGATGTATTTGGCATCTTTTTTAGGATATGCATGATTTATAGATGTCATCTCTAAAACCTGTGTTAAGTGAACACTATGGCTGCAAAATAGCAGTTACATTTGACCACTTACTCTCCAAACTTCTTATACCTATACATAATATGATGTTATGTAGGAAACTTGCATACGAATGATTACAGAGATAATCTTCTTCCCATGCTGAGTTTATCATCCATCACTTGAATATCCAGTCTACTTGTTTCTTTATCCACTCCAGACTTAGAATGTATATGGATTTGTAGGCCACATAGAGTTTTATTTTTGAGGCTGTTGATACAAGACTGTGTAGCAATGTATGTACAATAGCAAGCAAAATTAAAGTTGCCTAGGGAAATAGAATAGTAGTAGAGCATAATTTTGCTTGCAACATTTTCTGGCAATCTGAAGTTTTTAGTATTGTTAATGTTTTGAGCAGAATTTTTCTTGTAAAGAGAACTGTAACTCTTCCTGTCAGAGCTCAGTCTGAGACAGGCTCCTCTGCCCCTTATTGCTCTCTTCAACTACCTCAAAGGACGTTGTAGAGGTAGGCGCTGGTCACTTCTCACAAGTAACTAGTGATAAAACAAGAGAGAATGGCCTCAAGCTGCACCAGGAGAGGTTTAGACCAGACATTAAGAAAAATGTTTTCACCAAAATAATTGTCAGGCATTGGAACAGGCTGCCCAGGGAGGTGGTAGAGTCACCATCCCTGGATGTGCTTAAAAGCCGTACAGATGTGGTGCTTGGGGATATGGCTTGGTGGTGGACTTGGTGATCTTAAAGGTCTTTTCAAACCTAAATAATTTTACTATTCTGTGATTGCAGAACCCTGCCTGAAAGCAGGGAATCTGCATCCATAATGGGCACAGGGCACAGTCCATGAGGAGAAAGACATGACACAGACTTTGCCTGTGTAATAACTTACACAACCACTGAAAAAGCATCTGAGGATGAGTGACTATCAGAAGCTTAGTCTATGTTACTAACTAATGATTTTGTTACTAGGTACTTAAGAGATCCAACCTCCGCTTTCAGGAAGCTGCAAGAAACTTTTGTGATTGTGGAGCCAGCTGGGGTTTCAACCCTCAGCTGAGAGCTGACGCTGCAAATCTTGCTCCCAAGTCCCCTAGGCAAACCCTTTAAGGCTTCATTATACCACAACTCACAGTGGCAGAGGAGGCATAACCTAGCCAGAAGTCAAGTGGTTCAAAGTCCATAAATTAGCCTTTGCAAGCCTGCACTGATTTGTTATTATGTACACAACCTTGTGGGTAGTCAGTGGTGAAGCTGGGAAGAAAACCTGGGAGCCCTAATTTCATGGCTGTGTTTCTGACCATGTCTTCCTATCCCAGCATGTGTCAGTGTCTCTCAAATTTCAGCGGTGGCTAAGTACATAAATATCACAGTTGATCTGGCCCTAATCCTGCAGTTCTTTGCCCCACTGATACCCTCACTGAGATCAACCACTGTACTTTTGGAGCCAGTTACTAGTTTCCTGTGGGATGTCTTCCACTTCCCTGTACTTTTCTGAGAAGTTTTAATCTTGAGGGAATGTCTGGGTTTAGAGACATGAACAGGAGAAGAACTGTGCTGTCAGGAATATGGTTTTTATTAGAGTGAGACAATGCTTCTGCTAATTATGTGGTATACTATGTGACAGATAAGGTCCTATGCTGTTTCCTCTTTCAGACCATGAAACATCTTATATTTTCTGTTCCTTACCAGAAGCCATTAAATCTTTTTGAAATTCAGTTGAAGAACTGCCCTTGCAAACAAATAAGAGGTTAACAGATGATACTGTAGGCTGAAGGAACATTATGAAATTGAGTCTTTCAGAATTATAAAGATCATGGCAAGATCATAAAAGAGGAGCTGATGCCATGTTGTTAGAAAATCCAATCATTTTCATTTTGAAACATTTCAGCACATTTACAAACTGTGGTCAGCCAAACATGCTACTAAATCAATACCTGAAACACTTTCTAACTTCTCCAGCTTGGTTGTTGCATCTGGCTCTTCTGGGAGAGGGGGCTCGTCTTTGAAAATTTACTGTAACATAATGTATATGAGGTGAGATGTGATGCACGGCTGCGGGAAGGATCAGACCAATAATCCATTGTAGGGCTACATCATGGTTCTACAATTCACCATCCATCTATGTCAGGTGAGTATGCTTTAAATGGGAAGTGGTAGCCATTGGGACATGTAAGATTAATAGGTGATGTGTGTGTTAATCACAGGATCATAGACGCTGGGTTTGGAATAGTCTTATAGATTGTTGAGTCAAATCACCAGGATCTCTTGCAGTTTATCCCAGGTATTTTCCCTCTGAGAGTGCTTTCTGGTGTCAGCTGGAATGTGTCTGTTGATAACATTTGTGCTGCTTCTCTCTTCAGACTGCTACGCTGTTGAATTACTGTTCCTGTTGGAAAGTTTTTTTCTTGTAATCTAAACTTGTCCTTCTTTAATTTAAAGCCATTACCTCTTGTAGTACATTGCACTTGGCCAACTTTAAATAAGTCTTTCTTCTCCTTTACATTATTTCCTCTCAAGTATTAATTACCTCCAACACTTCTCTTTATTTCTCTAAGCTATTTAGGTTAACTTGCCTTAACCTTTCTTCGAACCCTCCTCTCAAAGGTTACCGTTAGCTGACATATTGTCTTGAAAATGTTAACTGTTGCTAAAAGCACTTCTTACAGAGCATACTTCCTACTGAGTGCACAGCCAGATAAATACATGGTGACCTTTTTTCTAGGAGCTCTTGTGGACATAACATGGTCATGTAGGTGATTCTTAACTGCTGACTTTCCCAGAAATGTACTTGGTGTTTTCTGCTTTTATTTGTAGATAGATATCAGGGTTAACTTAAGAGTAAAGTTGCTGACCTGGAAAGTACCCAATACAATTGCTCAAAACCTAAAGTGAGAAAATTGAGAGAGTGTGTATGGCCTGGTGGTAAAATCTCAGTTGTCACCTTCTAGAGGACAAATTCTGTCCATTAATGACTCAAGAATGCTGAGGAAGCATGGCACAGTACAGAGGGTTTAGTACTGTGCACCCTTCTCTTTCAGGTGGTCCGAGATACTTACAGTCTTGGTTGGTTCCCAAAGCTGAGGACTGAAACCCTGTCTATGGTCAGGACACATCAAAGTCAGTTTGATGGAAACTCAGCTGTGTAACTGGGGTTTGAGGCTGATGTGAGCTTGTGGACCCCAAAGCATAACTGCTTATAGTCACTAGCCAGGAACTGAGGGTGTCCAGAAACCCCTTCACCTCTGTCCTGTCCTTGGTGAAGGATTATTCCTACCAAGAAATGCCTGCTTCCAGAAACCAACAGAGGAAAGTGTCTGTGCTTCCCGGGGCACATGGGCTAATTTTTCAGCTTCTGATTCAGGATGCTCATGGAGAAAGTGTCATTATGTCAGGAGGAAAAAGTTTTTCTATGCTAGTCTGAGCAAGGCACATGCAGATAGGATAAATGATGTTATCCCTTTAATGATCTAACCATGAAACTCCACACGGGAACATCTGTTTCCTTCATATTCTTCACACAGGATGGGAATCTTGCTCTTAAAGACAAAGAGCTTTGCTATCGCATTGTATATTTTATTTGGTTCCCCTCTTTCACTTTTTCCAGAGGAAGCTGGAGGTGCTATCTGATACCTGTCAGAAAAGACATCTCTTACAACAAAGGCATCTTGTGTCACCTTTGAGACCCTCCAGTGTTGCTTGTATCACCAAGGAGTTAAAACGTTTGAATTGACACAGACAAGATGAGAAAAGTCTGAGATTCTGGCAGAAGGTTTTTTTGTTCACAGTTGTTCCCAGGCCAACAAAATTTGAGGACCCCTGTATTTAGGGGAGAGTAGGATTTGTGAGGAGCCACCTCCATCTCACACATGTATGCACTTTGCTGGCTGACAATAGCTGCATATCCAGCATGCCCAGTTTCTCCTGTGCCTGACAACAAGCTCCTTAGGATCTTGTTTTAGAAGCATATGAACACTGGTACAACTGAGGTTTGCTGAATTCTTGCCCAGAGCTTTTCTGACTCATCATCTGGTATATTCACATGTAACTCATTTTCCCAGCAAATCTTTACTCCAGACTTCAAAGAGGATACAGGAGTGAGTGAAGAGTTGCTGATTCTTTTCTAAAAGTTTCTGTGGAAACAGATTCTTTTCTATTTTTGTGGTCCTGATTGTATTCTTAATTATGGTGCTGGTCTTTGTGCTATTTTAAATCCAGTACTTGAAAATGTTCTATAATAAAGAGAAATCCTTGTAGTAGTCATACATACAGCTGAAATGACCAGGTGACAGGTGATAATTTGGTGTAAAAAGGCAAATGAAGGCACTTTTATGAATATGCCATTCTCTCAGGCAAGTGAGAAAAGCACTCTTTTTATTTAATTTTTTTTTTTTTTTAAATGCCTTATGTGCCTTATTATAAAAGAACAATAAGAGGCCAATTCTGATCTTCAGGTAACTGCATGACATGTTTTAACCTTGAAAAAGCTGCTTGCTTTTCCTGATAGAAACCAGTTGACATTACCTTCCAGTCAGATGAGGCATGGAAAAGTTCTGTGATTGTTCAGGGCCTGGCTGGCTTAGTGATGGCGTTTTCAGCTACCAGTTCTGAGCCTTGATGTGTTGCTTTGGTGTTTCTGCCTTCCAAGGTGTTCTATTCTCTACAATCATGAACAAGTGTTCTCTGCTGGGGTAGTGTAATTTCTGGAAGGAATTCCCTAAAGAGAAATGAACATGCTGGTGAGGAACCCTGGAAAATCCTTTATTTCACCAAGATGCACTGAAGGTTGAGGAGTTAATTCTTTATACCTATGAAATTAAGGCTGCTCTCCTTCCCCATGGAAGAGATACAAGAACCTTCTGCAAAGCGAGTATTCCCAGAAAGCATTGAGTGGTTGTGATGAGTGCATCTTGCTGTCTGTCTGGGCACTTGAGCCTCCGCAGCAGTGTGAGTACAAAGGGAGCATAGATGTGAAGTTCAGCTCTGTTTCCTGCTCAGTGGATTGCTCTCTGCAGAGAGGTAATTGGTGGAAATGTGGAGATCCTACTGTTTTCATTCACATTCAATGCCTGCACCACAGTAGCATCGTTTGGTAAAGGAACCTCCTTTGAAACATTCCCAGAACTCCAGATTTTGCAAACCTCCCACTGCCTGCCAACACACACTTTTAGTCCCACAGAAGCCAGAAATTACACAATTGTGCAGAGACATCTCCAGAGGATCATCTTTGGCATTAAATGGGAAATGAGTGTTCATAGAGAATGTGAGAATGGGAAAAACAAATGTGGCACCCTCTTGAATGGATTGATTTATGATAGCAGGAGAGTTGAGAAGTACAAAGCTGCCTTCCACGACCAGCTAATTTCATGTTTTAGTTGCTTGTAAATAAGTGAGTTTCAGATAAATACGCCCATCTAGCTGAGTGCACGTTTCATTACCGGGAAGATTAAGCTAGTTTAAAAGATTTAGGAGACTACTGTGCCAAGTTCATGATTTTTAAGAGTGAGGACTGCCAAGCCCAGTGGGTGCAAGAGCTACTTTGGAAGCACTTTTATGAACTGTTCCTGATGCATATCTTCAAAATATTTAAAGCAACACCTGTCACAGACCGTTCTCTCTTTATCCTCTCTTCATGCCAAGTAATGGTACCACGTGGTTTCTACAACTGAAATAACTCTTGGAATGCAACATCCAGCAGCTTGGTGTGCAATATACATTGGCAGGACTTCTTTTATTCCTTTTTTTTCCCCCTCTAGGATTACTACATATTGGGTAGGAGTGCTAATAAATTGCTTGGGAGCCGCTACTATCACGTTAATCTGGATTTGGCATTGCAAGGATATTAAAGCTATTCCATTATCAGCCTTGTGAATATAAAATGCCATGGACTTTTAAATATTTACATTACTGTGAGCTACAGGCCCAGAGGTATGAGGGGACTGTATTTAGGCCTCCCACGATGGAGTCTTGGGCGTAAAGAGGGTTTTAGCCTCCTGACTACACAGGATTATCACTTCCCATCTCCCTGTATAGTGAACAGAGAATAAGTGATTGTGTTGGCTGATGTATTTACAGCAAATGATTTTTTTTTCCTGTTGATTTTAGAGGGGAGTGGGATCTGAATAGTAGATTAAGCCCCTCTTGTTTTTCTGAATGCATCTGCCTGAACAGCTTCTCATTTGGTATCTTGGACTACAGCTCTACACCAAGGTCAGGCTGCGGGGAGCTTCAGCTTGGGGTCCTGTGAGCCTCAGGCTGCTTTACCTCTCATCCAAAGAGTGCTTAATAAAAAGGAAAGCCTTTACTGGGACAGTTGTTCGTACAAACACCATCATGTTCTTTTAGGGCATGTCTGGCCATTTTAGCAAAGAATTGTATTTGCCACTATCTGTACCTGAAGGCTGCAGGCTGGGGGTAGCTGGCCCAGCACGATGTCTCTTCCCTGTGCTGTGCAGAACCTCCATCCCCACAGAACACACTGCAGGCCATGTGAGCAGTAATATGTAAATCATCATTAGCAGATGTTTATTGTTTCTTTTCAGAAAATCAGATTTGACTAATCAGTCTAAGTGAAACATATGCTGAAATTAATTGAAGTTTGTTTTAAAATAATTTGCATGCTTATTGCTTTTAACTGATTGTAATTGGGGCTTTTGCATACTTTTTAAGAGAGTCACCTAGTTTGAGTATTTCAAACCACTGATTGGCATGTTGCCATACATCTTTCACTAGTATTTTGCTGGCTAAATGACCTGCCTTGCACTGAGCTCCCAGTCTCACTGTAGCACTGACAAAAAGAAGGAACATGTCATTGTTTCCTATTATGCCACGGTGGTTTTGTAATGAGTACAATTACAGAGATGTGTGCCATGATGAAAGATGTGATGATTACAGAGTAACTGAAGACAGCAGAGCTTTTATGAATAATACACAGAGTTGACAGCACGCTTAAGCATCATGTGTGGTGGGAGGTCTCATTATTTTGGCAAGACTGCTCACCTGCAAACATAACATGCAGAATCCTCTAGCATCCTCCCTGGACAATAAGCGGTGTATCAAGACTAATGCAGAAGTCCGTGGCTCAGGGTTGTTCAACAAGTAGGCTCCCTGACCAGCCGCACTGCAGAGGTGGTGTCTGACACTCTGATTTGAGCCTGGAGGGAGCCAGCTGGCTCTGCAGGCAGGGACATTTAGGGTGGGGAGGGACTGGCATCGTCTCAGGTTCTACCCCAGCAGGGAGCATGGCTCAACTGGTTCAACCCACTTGTCTCTGGGAATCCAGCAGAAGAGCCAAAGGCAGCAGAAACCTCGCCAGAACGTGCTGGTGTCTCGCTTGCACTCCCTGCCAAGATGCCTGGGTTCTAGTGCTGCTGTTGACTTATTGCTTAACACTGGGCAACTCACTTCTGTTTTGCTCCTCACGCTTTTTTAGCTGGAGTAAATTTTTGGGTCCAAGAACTGCCTCTGATAACAACACCTTGCACAATGGTGCTCTGAACAGGACAAGCTTTTAACTCTGGGCATCTCAATGGAACCCAATGAACCATGTGCTCCAGGCTTTATATGGACTTCTTAATGGTCTCCAGGTGTAGGTGAAGGTCTGGGTTATGACCTATAACTTCCTAAACAGCCTGGGGCTGGCCTTGCCATGGCATTGCCTTTCTCTTCATTGTGTCCTGCCATGGTAGGCAGAAATGTTCTCCTTTATGGAAATAACAGGGCGACCAGCAGTCTGCAGCTGGTCTTCAGGAAGCAGCCTCTTTTCCACCACCTCTGTTTCTTTGGTTTGAAATTATCTGAAAATATGAAAACATCTCTTTGGTGACTGTCAAGAATGGCTCTGTAAAAAGATGTGTTTGAGTGAATCTGGAGTTCCTCTGGGGCAAAAGGAGGTCTAGTCAGCCATCTGAGCTCTGTGGAAGAGCTTTCAGTAAGGTAGAAGTTAAATTTAACTGCAGTTTAATTTAATTGTATTTAGTCTCACACATCCAACAAGCCTCATCTGGAAAATCTAAACAGTCCTGAAGATTCAGAGCTCCTTGTACGCTGAGTGGGCCCTTCGGTGGAGATGTGTATCAGCATCCTGCCACTGATAAATGCTGTTCATCCCAGCAGAGGATTTGTCTCACTAACACTACTTACTCCGCAGTGGAGCTTGCAGGGTTAGTGCAGGACTTGGCTTATTCTTTTCATTCATTAGCTCACTTAGATCTCCCTCAGACCACACTGAAGACAAGAGGCACTTATTAAGAGCAGCAGTTTGTTTCAAGTGCTTTCTCATAACTTTTCAAATCTTCCTGCTATAATGTCACAGCATCACTGGCTCCTGTGATGGAGAATAACAGTGGTTCATTAGGCTCATAAATCCAAAAGGAAGAAAGAGTCTCCTGGAGACGCAAGTAGCTTTATAACAAACAGAGCAGCAGGAAAGCCTGCAAATTATCAGCCCAGTGCTTTATAAGAATTTTATCATCAGTTGGGGGAAATTACAATAAAGAACAATGAGTAAGTGAAACATAAACTATGGCATAAACATGCCCCATGTTCCCCTCTGTCCACGTTTCATGTAAAAGCTTATTTGAAGTCATGACACTAGAGTGAGAATCTAGGACAGCTTCAGAAGCTCTTCCTCTTCCAGAGATTTGCCCTGGCTGGAAATTACACAGGGTTATATGTTACATGTACAAATTCTGCCAGAAGAGAGAAAATATATGGAACATGTAACAGTATCTCCTCCTGTTATTCCAATGCAAGGGGTGCATGACAATGAGCTTGATGATGTTTACACCCTCTCCAACAGTTTTACCACTACCACATTTTTCAGTGTGCAAATTTGATTTATGACTGGTGATACTAAGATCCCAGCCTGTAAATTTTTACAGCAAGCAGACTTGAATTATGTGTTGAGTCTACTGCACTGGATCAAAAATGCTCAAAATCCTCTCTGGGAAGATTTAAATATATACGGTCTCTAAGCTGTGGAAATACTGCTCTAATGTGCCTATGTGATTTTTAACAGATTGTGAGTTCAAACCCATTTATCAGCTGATGTCTAATGAGTTTGGCAGGCCCTTACTACATTAAGTATAAGAAAAACTATGAGCATAATGATGTAGACTGAGGAGAATTTAATGAACAAATAAGTGACCTTCACATTTATGTGGGATAAAGATTTCATGCCAAATTTTGCAAAATATATGGTGGAAATAATGGAGTATTTATTAGATTTTGTCTCTCCTTTCACCTCTTCTTTACACAACAGGTTTTTTTACATAACAGTCTTGTGTCATCCATGGCATGTGATTGGGAAGAGCGCAGCTGACCTGCAGTGGCAAAATATTAAATAAAGGAATAAGTCATCCAATGCCTGCTTCAGGGTGGCAGCTCTACTAGAGGTGAGCACATGGTCACCACAGGTACTGGAGTTCACCTTGGTGCCTCCACTGCCATCACTGCTTAGCACTTCTGCAAAATCATGTCACTCATTTTGATGCTTGAATATGTATTTAGGAGCTTAATTACAGGTGCTTAGCTCTTTAAAATGCATCACAGTATTCTGTCCTGATTCTCACTCATTTCATCGCATGGTGTTCCCTGACTGGTGGTCACTAGTGTGACCTAGTGTGTACACTAGGCTGTAGTGCTTTTGAAGAAAGGACAATTCTCCTTCGGCTGAGGAAATCTTGAGCTCAAGGATGTAGTTGAAGATGGCTGGATCTAAGCTTTTTAGGGGGGAGGAGGTGTTTTGAATGATGAGGATGGAAGAGCAGGTCAGTGCTCCAAAGGTTTCCTCATCCTCCTGTCCTGCCATCTCTAGTTAAGCTCAACTGGCAAGTGGTATTTAAAAGTCTCCTTTTCTCTTTAAATGTCATACCCCGCATGGTAAGATCCTAGATGTTTTATCACCCCAGGCCAGGGCCCTGACTGCACAGCCTGCTGGACAGTAATGAAGGTGGAAGACCTGCATGTCTGGGTGGCCCTTTGCAGTCTCTACCCAGTGCCCACTATTCAACCACTCTTGAAAAGCCCTAGTCAACTCAGCCAAGTCCAGCTCCACCTTCTGCTTTCAGACTGGGGTCCTTAAGAGCCATGTCTGTGTGCCAGCAGCTCGGACCAGCAGTAGCTGTGTCTCTGTTCACACTTCACAACTGCAGTCATGGACCTGTTTGTGTACAGATGTGGGGGGTGATAAGCTGTTAGATCAACAGGTGCTGTCTCCACAGCTCATCTCACCTCCTGTGGGAGTAGCTAATTCTATGAGTCTGTCCCAGTGACCCCACTGGAGACCAGCAAGAACGAAAAGCAACCCACACTTCCTTGCTCCAGCTTCTACCTTTTCACAAAGCTGTCTGGTTGCTGCTGCTTGCTTGTGTAGAGCCTCACAGATAGATGACTTGCAACAATCTTGCTTGCAACAGTAAGATGGGCTTGCAGGAAAAAATAATAAGCTTTTTCTTGATGCTGTGACATTGTACTTTCATTAAAGAGTAATCAGTGCTGAGGATATTTCCACCAGAGGCAATGTATTTGGTTTTGCTGAGGCTGTCCAGCTTAGTGGGAAGGAGAGGATTTGTAATCTGATCATGGAAAAGGGAACAGGGCAGAAGGGCAGTTTCTTTAAAGGAACTGATTAAGCCACGTGGCAGGAAAACCAGCATCTTACTTACCTGTTTTCCCATCCTTTTTTTGTTTATGTGGGAGCAGCAAAACCTGACTTCATTTTTCTATTAGAGATGATCTATGGCTTTGCTGCATGTCCTGTAACTCTGCAGGTATTACAAACAGTATTTCCAACTAATGAACTGAGGGAATAATTTATTTAATGTGTCAGACATGGCAGAAGGTACTGCAGCCAGTCACTGCTCATGAAGCTAATTGCTGCGCTAAGAAAACAAATCTGTGCAAGTCCTCATTTCAAAGTTATTTCTAAACATAAAAGTTATTTCAAAAATGAGGCCTTTTAAAAGAAGCATCACTTTTCACAGCACATTGCATAGCTCTGTTGACCCTCAAGCACTGTTCAGCTGGGTGAAGAGTAGTCCAAACAAAACTTCAAATGTAGAACTTGGGCAAGGGGGAGGCTGTGTAAAACTCTGTGATTAATTAGCAATTAGCAATATTGAAATGCAGTGAGAAGGGAAAGAAATGGGTTCTGTGCAGAGATTTTTTTGAACCTGTTTGCTCAGAAGTGTTTATGCTGAAGTTCTTTGCTCTTAGGCAATCTGAAAGCTGGGTAGTCAAACAAGCAGGAGCAGCTTTGTGGCTTGGATGAGCAATGGTTTAGAATCTCATCTAAATACACTTTTTTTTTAATTGACAAATTTGAACACATAGTTGAATTCACTATTGAGCCAAACTATTCTGAGGCACTGGTGAGGCTGCACGTTGAGTATTGCGTTCAGTTTTGGGTCCCTCACTACAAGAAGGACACTGAGGTGCAGGAGTGTGTCCAGAGAAGGGCAGTGAAGCTGGTGGAGGGTCTAGAGCACAAGTCTTACGAGGAAGGACTGAGGGAACTGGGATTGTTTAGCCTGGAGAAAAGGGGGCTCAGGGGAGACCTTCCTGCTCTCCGCAACAACATGAAAGAAGGTTGTAGTGAGGTGGGTGTTGGTCTCTTTTCCCAAGTCAAAAGTGATTGGACAAGAGGAAATGGCCTCAAGTTGCACCAGGGAAGATTTAGATTGGATACTGGGAAAAAATTCTTCACTGAGTAATTGTCAACATTGGAACAGGCTGCCCAGGGAAATGGTTGAGTCACCATCCCTGGAGGTATTTAAAAGACGTGTGGATGTGGTGCTGAGGGATATGGTTTAGTAATTGACTTGGCAGTATTAGGTTTATGGTTGGACTCATTGATCTTAAGGGTCTTTCCCAATGTAAATGATTCTATGATTCTGTGGTTCTTTGCGTGTCAATCAGGGGAATGCCTGATCAGGTCAGATTGCCTGTATGAAACCTGTGCTGCTCTGAGCCTCTGCAGATCCCTGTTTTACGGCATTTAAGTGGTGTCCTGGCATTGTGTTAGTCTACTACAAAAGGTGAGTTTCCCCATCCGTAAGTGGGATTTGAATTATCTCTTGCCTGATGCAAACAAAATAAGCAGTATCATGGGATATCTGAACCTCCTATAAGCAGAAACTCCCAGCCCTATCTCCCACTAAGCAATGTGGTCTGGACGGGGAAGAAGACATATCACAGGCAGAATTCCCCCCTCCTTCTGTCCCATTTTCTTGAGATCTTACACAGACCTCCACCTACTTAAAGTCACTCTTGGCTTATCTTGGAGAGATTTGAGGGGTATTTCCCAAATAATTCTTTAACCTCCTAACTTGCTGAAAGGAATACACACTTAAGGAAGGGAAATCCTGAGGTAAATTAAGCTTTTCAGGAAACACTTAGGCAGCAGATAGCAGGTAACTGGAAAATGATGAGCTTGTAGCCTGTTCCTGCTCACTGTAGCTGTTCCTGGGAAGCAACACAGGAAGATGAGGTTAGCTGACTCCCTTTGGTCTGTGGCCAGGGGATGTGTCAGCTTTGGTGTGAGCGAGCACATCTCCTTCAATTTCCATTTGCATTTGATTACACCAAGCCTGAAGTGAGTCCATTGTGTTTTACTGTATTTCTTTATTTGTTTTTGTTTTATTTCTGCTTTCTATTGCCATATAGCTGACCAGCTGAACCTTACAGCATGTAGCAATTTATCGTAAATCCTCCTTGTTTGACTTAGTAATGGATGGAAACAATTCTGAAGTTAATGGTATTAGTGAGGAAATACAGTCATTCTTAACCAATCTTGTAATGCCCTTTTGGAAAAATGATACTCAAGACTACTTTTATCATTCGATTTACAAGTCACAAATTTGTGCAAGAAACTTGACTTTAAGTCAGTCACACACCTTATAAACTGAGCAGGGCCGGTTCACAAATGGTTTTACAGCTCCATACACTTCCCTGGAGGAGCCATCTCCTTCCTGCTGGCCAGACACATTGCCTTGAAACGGCTGCCAACTTTTTAAGAGTTCCTTTTTGGCTATATTCTTCTTTTCATAGCAGCATTCATGGCCCCAGCCCAGGTTCATAAGGAACAAAGTGTAAAATTAATCAATGGATTGATGCACTGTTTAGAATGAAAACAGCCTGGTTTTGGCTACATTTTCTGCCCCTCCAGCCAAAAGAGTGCATGTGTGTACATGAAATGTAATTTAGTTTTTCCTTTGCCGCCTGTTGATTTTCCTCTAATTCATTTTCCTTTTGCCTCTTATTGAGTCTCCTCTTGTCTGGATAAGCTTAACCATGTGATGCCTGGTTTGTGCAGCACACAGAAACCTGAGGAACCCTGTAGGTGGGCCCTGGGGTAGTTACAGCCTTCGTTAGCTGCTTGGAGGGATATGGTGATATCCAGGAAATGGACCGTGTGAGCTCAGCAAGCCACAGGCAAAGCCTTTGGTAGGTAAAATCTACCTGAAGTTTTAATGACTTGTGAAGCCCTGAGAAAGCCTCTCACTTGGTATTTATTGCCTTGAATGTCTTCTGAATGAACTTTATCTAAAATGTAGCCCAGCCTTTCTGGAAGTGTGTGTGCCTTGGTTGAAGCCATTAACACACAAACCTGTTTCTGCCCTTCATGGACAGAAACCACAACTTCTCAGTCACAACTGGATGTAAGTTGAGGCTCTGCATTACAGAGCTTTAGTGCATAAATATGCACATTCACACTTTAAAATAACACTAGCAATTGTGAATCAAACATCTTGAATCAGAACGCAAGCCCGTGTAGTACCTGAACCAGGAGGAGGGTTTAGGTGGCCGTTGGATAACTGCGTACATTTCGCAGACTCCAGTGAGCCCTTTTCAGACAGGGGAAAGTTGACAATAGCTGTGTTGGTAACCTTAATTTCAGAAGTAGCTGGTCTGGGAAAAAGTTAATCATATTGCAGGCACTGTCTACTGCCACTCAATCTCGTTTCTATCACTCTCAAAGTCATGTATTTTTAAAAATACCAAAAGCAATTTAAAAATACATCTAACAGTAATCACTTCATTGGAAACAACACACTGCAATAACATAAAACAGCAGCCACTTTCCTGTGAAGATTTATGAGACAGACTCGTTTTCTCACGACTTATGTTATTCCTGCCTTATTGTTTTGTCAGCATTGGATATGGAAAGTGGATGATATGTGAACACTCTCCAGCACTAGAAAGCTTCAGAGTTTTGATTAGGTAACAAAATTGAAAAAGTGGGTTTGCTTGCCCTGTCCAATCCCTCTGAATTAAATTTGGGTGTAACAAAGATGCCTAAGCAGAGAGCTGCCCTCTCCCAAGCCCTGACATGTGACCGTGGCTCTCGCAGATCCCATCCGGAGCCCAAAACTGAATTTCCCCTGATGGGTCAGGAAATCTGAAGGAGTTGTAAATGTCAGAGCCAGACACTGACTTTGCAGTATGATGAGAGGTAAAATGATAGTGATAGCAAACAAATGGAGACATGAAGGTATTTTAGAACATGTAAAACCACACTGAGACAGGCCTTGCCATCACATCAGTGTGGATGGCTCTCACCATATTGAAGGGTGCTGGCTGTCCCATGTTTGACAGTGCTGACTGCTGCTGTCCCCTAGCAATCAACAGCGTGAGGTGATGATAGTGGGCCAGAAATGAGAAGCACGGATGGAAAAAAAATCCTCCGTAGTTAACAGGGAAAACTTACACCCTGTGAGAGCGTGGGAAATCCAACCTCCTGACAGTCACTTTGGAAACAGAAGGTAACTGAGAGGCTACTTGATGGGACCCATACTGTCAGCTTTCAAAGAGAAAATAGGAAGATGATTTTTCAGCTGTTGCATGCATGGTTTGGGCTCACTCCCCTCCCCATACCATGGAACAAGAATATGTCTGCCCTGAATGTGGATACAAAACATCTATTAGATAGTCAGTACTCCCTGTTACAAACCTGCCTCTCTCAACTTGTGCATTCTTATAGTAAACACCTGTTACATCCTCAACAGTAACAAAGAAGCAAACACTATGGCTTTTAAGACCAGTCATAGAAGTGAAATTTTGTTCATTCATATATTATATATATTTCTATGTACAGAGAGAGAATGTATAAATAATAAAATGGGGGTTTCTATATGCAGTTTACCACCCTGGGTCATATTACAAAGAATTTTTATTATAATCAAACAAGAACCAATAACATAAGGACTTGGGGGTACTGGTGGATGAGAAGCTCAACCATGAGCCAGCAGTGTGCTCTTGCATCCCAGAAGGCCAATCGTATCCTGGGCTGAATCAAGAGAAGCATGGCCAGCAGGCCGAGGGAGGTGATTCTCCCCCTCTACTCCACTCTCGTGAGACCCCACCTGGAGTACTGTGTCCAGTTCTGGAACCTCTATTGCAAGAGGGATATGGATGTGCTGGAACATGTCCAGAGAAGAGCCACAGGATTGATCAAGGGGCTGGAGCACCTCTCATATGAGGACAGACTGAGAGAGTTGGGATTGTTCAGTCTGGAGAAGAGGAGGCTCCAGGGAGACCTTATTGTGGCTTTCCAGTATCTTAAGGGGGCCTACAAGAAAGCTGGGGATGGACTTTTTAGGCTGTCAGGCAGTGATAGGACTGGAGGGAATGGATTAAAACTAGAAAGAGGTCGATTCAGGTTAGACATTAGGAAGAATTTCTTCACCATGAGGGTGGTGAGACAAGGGAACAGGTTGCCCAGAGAGGTGGTGGAGGCCCCATCCTTGTAAGTTTTTAAGAGCAGGTTGGATGGGGCTCTGAGCAACCTGATCTAGTGGGAGGTGTCCCTGCCGTTGGCAGGGGGGTTGGAACTGGATGATCTTTAAGGTCCCTTCCAACCCTGAAAATTCTATGAATCTAAAAAATGCACTAGTCTTGTAACATTGCTGTTAGTTTCTATCACCTTTTGTCCACTTCCCCAGTGGCAACCCTGATGGCATCTTGTCTGGCCTTTTTGTAAATTAATTGTGACCTTCTGAAAAGAAAGTTTACTGTGGAAGTGTCATAACTCAGTGTGTTCTCTACTGGTATTAGCATGCTGCAAGTCCCAAGTTTCTTGGTTATTGCTGCTCGCTGCACAGCGGTCTGACACCTACCAGGCACACACTGATGTGAGACTGTTTTGTAGGCTCAGGCCATATATTCATAATAATTTGTAGCAATTCATTAAAAATAAGTTGCCTGTATTCCTAACAGAACAGCAATTAATGTATATTGAAATAGTGATTACTTTGCTGTAGCTCATTAGGAAGTCAAATTTTAATTCCTATTTAATTACAATCCAGTTACTACCATTTATTACCAATAATTCTAATGAGGTAAAATAAGAGATATATTGAGGACTAATGATAATGTTACAAAGGTTCATTTGGAATTCACACAAAAATTCCTATTTAATTACAATGGAATCACTTCTACCTCGTTCGCATGAAGTGGGATGCGGTTGTGATTCTTGCTGAAGGGTCAGCCTCTGCCAGCCGTGGCTGTTGGTTCACGATGCTCTGTTCTTCAACCTCCAGCACACAGAGCAGGATCTTCTTGATGTGTGATGTGCCAGGATGCAGCACGGCTGAAGGGAGGGCAACAGCTCTGCCTCTCACAGAGCCCAATTTTTGCGCAGTGGTTAAGCACAAGTCTGCACTTGCTCTGAGCCCACGATCACCCACAGTGCTGTTTCACAAGGCCACCGACTTTTACATAAAACTCTGAAGACAGGGCTGTGATCAAGGAGGAGCTGTAGAGGCAGGAGGAGGTGTGAAAAGGTGGATATGGTTCCCTCTGTCTTAGGTCTCCTGCAGGGAGATGGGAGCTCAAACACCAGCTGCAAGGGCTCAGGAGGTAAAATATGGAGAACAACTCTCCTGTCCAGGATCATTGCTGAGTTAGGACAAGATGTGGGTGGTTGTATGTAAGAGAGGAGAGAGTGAGATGTGCATGAAAGGGCACAGTGGATTCAACAAGGATGTAAAGCTGAAAAAAAGGTAGAAAAGTGCTGTCCTTGATTTTGTCCTGAGCCTGGCAAGAACTCCACCTGGTAATGGCAATGAGGCTTTTCTCACTGTTTAAGTGAATTGCCCACTGTCCTCTGAAAAAGTGTTTTCAGACAAGATCAGGATTTAAAGCAGACAAAACCCAGAGAGCCTAACAGAAATGGGTACTAAGCCCCAGGCAGACTTTTAAATTTTTTTTCTAAGGTATGGTATTTCTGGTGGTATTCCAGAAATTGGGATGCAGTCCCTGAAGTAAAAGGAAGACTGCATCTGGGCTTTCTTCTTCCCACCTTCAGGAAAGATTGACTCTTTAACTGTAGACTCATCTTCTAAAACAAAGATATGGGGCCAGTCCTAGTTTTGAGTAGCAAGAGAACCCAATAAAGGGGAATTTGAGGCTGGCAATTTTTGTTTTGAGTTACACAGCCTGAATTGTTTCTGGAAAGTTACCGTGTACTTCCCTTGCTTGCATTAAGGTTTGATACCTAAAATTTCCCTTAAGAGCAATGAGCCAAATCCATCCCTGGTGTAAGCTGTTTACTGTAGTCAAAGGCACTCCACCAGGGACTGATTTGGTCAAATGTGCCTGATGCCACAATCCTAACTCAGCAAAAATACTCCCATTCTATAATCAGCCTGAGGCACAGGATATTTATAACACCCACTTACATAGGCCCTCATATTTTCCCTCATTCTAATTTCCCCCTTCTCTTTATTTCTCTGTGCGTCTATCACCTTTTTTCATGTCTCTCCAGATGCATTTCCCAGCATCAGATAATTGAAAGTCAGTGAACTGAGTTTCAGGTTATTTTGCTAAAAGATGCCTATTATTTTGATGAAGCAGGTGCACAGAATTAAAAAAACCCTCCATAATTGCTACTTTACTATCAGGCTTCTGCTGCCTAATCTTCTTTGATGTTGGTAGAACAAGCTTTCTATCTCCTCTAGGATGATTACAGGGAACATTGCTCTGTTCCTCCTACAGAATCCATTCCTGATAGATATTAAACCTGGGTTATCAATTAAAGTTTCTTTATGTGCCGAGCGATTAGAGCCAGGATTGTGTGTGATTTCTACCATAAAGAAACTTTGAAGTGATTTCTACCATTAATATTAATTAATCACTGATATGTCAAACGTTCACAAATGAATGCATGAGGTGAACACGTACAATTTACCACAGTAACCTGGGACAGAAATAACAACTGAACTGCTCTCATTCTAAACATTTGGCAACAGTTTCCATAAAGTTTTCTTGATGCAATTAGCTGAAAAAAAACCCCCAAAAACAAAAAAACAAAAAGCCCCAAAAAACCAACCAACCAACCAAAAAAATGAATGAATAAGTAGGGTGTTAAAAGTATGGCTGTAGTACTGACTCTTACCAAAATGACTGGTTCTTCCCCTCTTATACTCTGCTTTCATTTGTGGCTCTGACAGGCTTCATATCTAATAAGCTTTCCGGGGTGCAGATAATACCCAAATGTGGGCATGTTGAAAGTCTTAAAATGCATGTGTTTGTAAAGAGAGAACCTGCTGAGAGAGAGTGCTTGAGAGAGCACGTGTATCTGTATAGACTCACATTTTGGCAGATTCAAAATCTAAAAAACATCTCACATCTTTTGTGTCTTCTAGCACTGACCAGCTCCTCAGCTTCTGTGTGGGAATGGGTTACCCCTGAGCTTACTCTGGTCACGTATGTGGGCATGTCAAACACTCACAGAGGTGGAGCAGTATTAGCAATTGTAGACCCTCACCGTATATGACTGAGTAGTTTGTTTGCACTGAGTGATAGTGTAGTGATTGCTTTATCATATAGAGTGAGGCAGGCATGTTTACAAGTATTTAAGGAGCAGTTACATCTGTAGTATCTGATTGCCCCTTAAAAGTCAATGAAATTGGGCAAGGAATCATTAAAGGTCTTTTCCAATCTAAATGTTTCTATGATTCTATGATTGTTTCTGTTTTGGAGATGAAAAAGGCAGAATAAGTTAAATGACTCCAAAACCCAATAACAGAGTTGGAAACAGATGAAGAATCTCTGGTGTCAACCCTGTGCTTTAGGTAATCTTGGAGCCGACTCTCATAGGACCATATTATTGATGCAATGGTAAAGAGGCACAGCAATGACCATTGCACCTCTGACTGTTTAAGACAGATGAATAGCTGACAAATGGGATTTAATTAACTCACAACACTAATCACACAGTCCATTCCCACTGTTGTGACTTTTGCTGTTGGCAGGAGGACAAACAGTGTTGCCAGATATTAAGGGACTATTTTTTTTCCCCCAAGCATGTGATGCTCTTTACACAGACGACATCATCAGGTGCAGGTGGCTAAAAACCATGTTACTGCTTAATCAGCTGTATAGTTACACCCAGGACATCTTCCAGATGCTGTCAAGGTCCTCTCCTCAGCTGTGAGCTGTTCAGGTGACTAGCCTCCAAGACCAAATTTATTGCTAGAGCAAGCTGATGCAGCACCTTTGGCCTCCCCAGAGCTGTTTGCCTTTACTCCAGCAGTGAATGTAACCACGTGTATGCAGTAACTTGTGGTTCTTGCAGACACTTTCAGATTTCTCTCAAGAAATGCATCTCTTAGTGCCTCACTTCCTTGTTTGCATCGGCACATCTTAAATCTGAGTCTTGTTCAGCAAGTGCCTTGTTTATTCGTTACTCACATTGTCATAAATCTCATACAGAAGAAATTATGAGAAAAGCATATTTCATTTTTTTATGGAATTCTTTAAAGCTGATGAGAGCAGTCAGATGGCTATTTTCATCAATGAACCTTTGATAGAGCATTAGGAAACAAGAGACGGTGTCTTTTAATAGACCATTATTACCTGCCTTGGGTGCAAGGAGCTCTCATGCATTTCAAAGGTATATTAATGGCAGAGTAAAACACGACTTAGAAATAATATCCCCAGAAAGGGCCTTATTTTCCCTCTTAAAATGATTTTAGATGGATTTAGCTTTTACTAACTGCTGCATTTACTTTCAGAGTGGGAGGCAGATGCCAGGCTACTCCGTTTCTCGCCCACTGACAGGGAGCCATGAGGCTCCCATGTTGCCGTGGGCAAACACCTGCCCTTTGAGTGAGCTGCTGCTGACAACCCCTGCTGATGCCAAGTTTAGCGCAGGGTCTTGGCCCAGGGGGAGGACACACAGCCATGCCACAGAGCCCAAAAGGAAGACAAGGGTCCTCTCACAGTTGGATCATTCAATGGCACAATTAACTGACACCCTCTCTGTCCTTGAGCAACAGAGGACCCTGTGCGAGGTGTGTCTGGTCTTCCTGTCCGCCTCCTTTACCCTCCAGGTTGACTGTCCCACCTGTCAAGATTAAAAATGGAAAATGTCAGGGAATGGAGTTATTTCCAGGGGCATGAGGAATTACAATCTGGGAGTGTCACCTGATGCCAGGTATCTTTCTCTCACCTATTTCTGACTATACTGAGCTTACTTTATTCATCTCCCATGTGAGAAGGACTAGGAGAATGGCATGGGACCAGTGGAGGTTCCTCTACTGTGGCCCGCTGGATTTGGTTTTTAGTTCAGAAGCTGGAGCAGACAGGCAGAGGAGCAGCCCTCTGAAGTGTTCACCAGGGCCAAACAGTGAGCAAATAGCCTTTGAGTGGTGATGCTGGTACAGAAGTGGTTCAAGAGAGGAAACAGAAAAAAAAGAAACATAAGGGAGAATAGTGGGGAAAATGACATGGACTTCTGTCTCTAAGCAAAGCTGCTGTCTGTGGGAAATGGAAATGCCAGACAAGGTCAAGACAAAGCCTCCAAGGAAACCCAAGACAGGATTTGACTGCAGCAGGGAGCTAACAGGATATTCTGTGCTGCTTCCATCGGAGAATTGAAGGAAAGAGGTTAGTAGAAAAATTGATTTCTCTTTTAGGACAGATAAAGCATAATGTTTCAAAGCCTAAAGGAGGGAATGATGAAAAATGCTTGTGAAATTTCTTACCATAATTATGGAGCATTGTGTGCACAAACGCCCACAGTGCTTCTGCTGTGTGTGCACCTTTCCTCAGCAGCAGTGGGGAGGGGATCCATCCAGCAACAGGACACCTCTGTGCCTCCATCCCCATCCCTAGGCAGGCAGGAACGAGATGAGTGGTGGGGGCCTGTGCAACACTCATGAGCACATAGCAGTGTAATTCAGGAGATGAATGTGTGTCTGACAACAAACATACATTAACTGGCATTATCTCCTGAAATAGGAAGGCTGCAGATTTTCAGCTTAGCAACAATTTCATCTGGGGAATGTTGTCTGAGGCCGTGTGCTGCTGCACATCAGCCCATGGCACCGCTGGAGGAGACCGGACCTCCTGTAGCCACCACTTTGTGTGGCTGCTCAGTGCTGAGCAAGCCTTGCAGAGCTGCTTTAACTACATGGCTGTGCCAATGGTATTTTAGGAAGCACTGGAAAGACAAAGCTGGGCAAGGCAGGGCATCTGAAGCAAATTAACAAAATCAATAATAATAATATTCTCTCTCTTCCATCACTACTGTTTGAAGCCAAATTACCTTTTACTATAAACCAGTCTTGAAATAGTGCTACCTTTTCACATGCTACTCTTAATTATCGTTATGAATTTTATAGTTTTTTTTTTTTTCTTTTTCTTTTTCCTGCATAACATGAATTCTTTGTACTCAGGTAGCTTTTCCTTTAATGATCTTCATAGACCGTCTTTAAGGAAGAGGAGAGCAAGCAATTAATAAAAGTGTGAACAGGTGGTTGCTCTGCCACTAAAAAAGATCAGTAGTGCAATAATTTCCTAATTATTATTATACCTTTTAAAGGGTTTTAAATACATGATAATATATTTCCCCATCGCTTCTTCTGGCACCCCTCTTGCTCCTGGCATTATTTCTCATTCAGAATAATAATTAATGAGAGTTGAGGTATCTAATATATATTTTATTCCTTCTGTTTCAGTCCCTTAAGTAACCATCTTGTCACATTTGTTATGCAAATTTTCACACATTGCATGTAATTTCAGCAATATGTGAGAATGCTTCTCAAAAATGCCTTGAATATTTTGTTTTATATATTTGTAAAAAATTATCCTTTTTTTTTTTTTTTTCCTTGAAAGCAACATTTTTCCATAGCCTTTTAGAGAAATGGATGAAGCTACGTAATTGCTCTTGCTTTACTGAGGTAAAGGAAAGCAAAGAAACATTTCTAAGCATAAGGTGGTAATAGCGATAGCAATAGCAACAACAACAGTAATAATGTATTTTTAAAGAGAACACTCTGGTCTTGCTTAAAGGCTGAAAAATGTACAATTAGAAACAACTTAAGTACTGTCTCCACTTGGGCAGTTAAGTATTATACATGCATTTAACTAAAGAAAGTTATTTCATGTGGATGATGCACCATATAAACTCTTGAGGACATGATGCTCTAATGAGAGTGTGGTGCATCCATTATGTGTTTGCTTGGTCTGTTTGCTTGTGAACGTTTCACTGTCTAACAGAAATTGTCCTCACTGTAGGCTAAGTAAAGAGCTGCTTAAACACAAGGCTCTGGAGGGACTGCTGAGTGATGGAGCAGCCTCTGGATTGCACCATGACACAAGAGCTTTGGCTTGGACCACGCGCAGGTCGCTGTTCAGGACACCAGTGCAGCTGGAGCATGTCCCTGGCCCTGGGCTCACGGCTGCCTGGCCTGGGGCTATATGGTGAGAGATGAATGATGCATGGTGTGGCACCAGTGTGGGTAAGCTGCAGGCTGCTTGGCACTGGTGCGGTGTTGGCAGTTTAGCTAATAAACTCTTCTTTACTCCTTAAGTTCAGGTTTTGAGGTGGTCAGTTGAGGAGGTGATATCTGGATTTGGACTTCATATTCCCACATGTCCAAGCTGTCCTCTGTGCTGAACTCTGTGTTGCAATGCAGACAGATATATTTCCTGATTACTTTTCATCACCCTGGAAGAAAAAAGAAGCACCAACTGCCATTTTTTACCCTCCCCGTCTGATTTTCCAGATAGTACCATAGGCAGGACTTTCTGCTGTGCTGGTGGTGGGCCTGTCTCAGTGAAGCAAATGATAAAATTCCCATTCTCCACATCAGGATCAGGGTGCAAACCCAGTGCACTGCTGAAGGCATTTCCTCACACAGTGTCCTGAGCCAGCGATCACTGACCGTACACAATTAAAGAACAAGTGGTTCATCCAGCTATTCATCTCTCAGTCCGTGTAGTTTATTTTGACTTCTTCTGGCATGTCCACTACCCATTCACTGGGATCTGCAGATGAACCCATACATTCAAGATAGGAGTATCCCCACGTTCAGAAAATATCTGCGTGGGCTGAAGCCAGCCTGTTTTATTGCTAAGTTCATCTGCACTTTTCCTGCATGAAGCTCTGGATCTCCCTGTTAGATTGCAGCTGTGCATGAAGTAGATCAGACATCTATTAGGACTGTAGCTTGGATTTTGCAGCCAGCAAGTGTTCATCTGTGGGGCATAAAGCAATTTGTCCTGAGCCTCTTTAATTTTGAACACAGATGGGCAGCCTCAGTTCAAAAAATACTTCTCTGGATTAAACTTCTGTACTCAGCACCTCACAGAATTGGTCCTTATTTGGAAAGGCGTTGTAAATTCTTGTGGGATATCTTAGCATACAGTTCAGGAGGGGTGAGAAAGAGAGCTATCTAACCTGAGCAGCCAGTGTGACCTTCTGTGGACACATGTATATGAGGACTTGGATTTTCATTCTTGGCGGAAAGCCTTCTGGGTGCTTACGCTGCTTGCAGCCATGCAAAACTAAGGGAACTTGGGTTTCTGACACAGCAGACTAATATGAATATTATGAGCCTATCAGTGCTGTAGAACTTGGTGAGCAGAACTTTTCTCTAAAGATTTCATGTGTTACCTTCCAAAAAGAGTGAGTCAGTAGCCCTGGAGTACTTACTAAATTATTTCACTGCACTTTTTCACTGGCAAGGATCCTGGGTCATATGACTCTCCCACCTGGTTGCCCCTTTTACCTTTAATCACACTATTGCAGTGTTGGATAGTGGATAGATTCCCCTTCAAGGCCTTGGAAATCTATTTCTGGTGACCTTTTGCATGCTTTGTTGGAGATGTGGTCAATGCTAGCCTCGAATTAGCCTTTGAAGGGAATGATTAATTAGGCAAATTTGAGGGAAAGTCAGATGCATTTTTAAAACTATTCCACCTTGCTGAAGTCTGGAAATTCTGCATAGAAAAACAGTGGTTATTTTCTGTATCAAAATATTCAGGGTGGTTATATGGAAGGAAAACTGTGAAGTGTAATATTGTCAGCACTGTGATGAGTGGATACAGAGAGTTGAGGTTTGAGTTTGGTCTTCTGTGACTCCTCACCCCTAGTTCAAAACTGTATTTTGTTGTGAAATGAGTCGGCTATGTTTTGAACAACTATAAAACATGTATTTTTTTAACATTTGGAGGGTTTCAAGCTGGTGCGAAAACTCGGTGAGGGAGGGTGGAGGGTGGTGTGGCTCTGTGTGCACAAGTGTGCAGGAGTGGCAATCAGCTCTTCCCCTGTCACCCTCCCACAGTCCCCAAGGCTGGCATCTCTCAGAGGTACCTCAGATGGCCCTAAATTATACTGGCAGTCCATCCTGTCAAGGCTCGCGTGCCGAGTGTGCCACACACCATTGACTCCTGCTTCACACTCCTTGCAGCCAGACTGGTGTCTCTGGCATTTCAGATGCAGCGCTTCTGTTGCTGCTGCTGCTGCTGCTGTTTCGCTTGCTCGGCAGCCCCGCCATGGGATGTGGCTGGCCTCCCCTACCTGCAGTCCCCTGGCCCCCAAGCTGTGACCATCCTGCTTTGGACAGGGCTGTGCCATCACCTCTCACCTCTCACCATGGCTTCCCTCAGGGAGCACCGTGGGGGGCCTTCCATTGTGTCTCCAAGGACAGCAGAACACCAACTGGAAGGGAATTTTGGAGGCCTGTGGTCCCATCTCCTGCCTGAGGAGAAGTATTGCCAATCCCAGACTACATCAGCCATGGCTTTGCTTACACTAGTCTTGAAAAAGTCTTGGCCTTGAGGTTGCCAGATTTTAGTAAAAAAATCAAATTACTTGTTTTTGAAAATGAAACATAAATCTCTAGAGTTGCTCCAGTCTTGCAAAAATTGATGATTCTAAAGCAGATTAAGCAGCAATCTCAGAAATATTCTAAGTGTGCTGTTTCCATGTCCACAAAAGCCCTGGTCACCAGGATCAGTGCCTTTGCTGAGAGCTGGGGTATGCTTGAACAGCCCCACATCTACTCCAAGTTGCTAGTGGTCAATACTCAGTGCCATTGAGACACAACTTTAGGGACCTGTGACTATTTTAGCATTATTGGTAGATTTTCCTCCTGCACAAAAGAGTAAGAAATAGCAGATCCTGAGCATCTGCATGTCATCTTCTGCTGTGAACCATCCCTGCCTTCAAAACAAGCCCTGGAGTCCTAGGAGCAGCACTCAGAGCAGAGCCTGGTGCATGTTTTGGTGTAGGGTGCTCTCCTTTAAACTGGGAGAGCACAGAGTTGTAACTCTGGGGCTGCTTAGACTGGTATTTTCCACGCAGAATTAAAGAAAAAAAACAAAAACAAAAACAACCAAATGTAGCAAATTGATAACTTCCAAAGATTTTCAAAGCTAATTGTGAGGCAGCTACAATCAGCCTTGCATGTAATAAAGGAGGGATATTTTGCCCTCCCCATCCTGAAAAGCCATGCAATAAAAATGTAAATATCTGCCTTGAAGGCTTTCTTAATAAACCCTGTAATTTCCTTAAAATTCTTTCTATAATATCAAAATCCTAAACCACTTTGAGATGAGCTATTTTAGACTGTAATTGGGCTATTCATTCCCTATGCATACAGTGATCCTAATCTAATATGTAACAAGAACTTAAAAGCTAATCAATAATGGAACACGATTCTCTATCAGTAGAGCTGCCTGTTGACTCCTGTGAGAGGGATCTTCACAAGACAGCTTGGCTCTGATGACAGCCTTATATTTATTTTAAACATGAAGTTGAAACATCATCTTTCTCTGTATTGTCACTTCCAATTATTTTTGGAACAAAAAACACCAGGGGGAAATGAGATCCTCATCCTGAAAAGCGCATTCATATTTGATAAATAGCCACAGATTCTGGAGAATGTTTACTGAAATGTGGGCTTGAAATGCTTTCACGTGCATTTTACTGGAGCCATTGATTATCTATTGTAACATGCGGCTGAGTCACTTCGCCAAGCTGCCCCTTTCCTATGCCTTAGAGGCTGGGAAAGAAAAAGGGCTGATTACCCTGGTGCTGAGCTTCCATGTTTTCCCTGGGTAAAACTAAGGTAAAATTATGATCGAGAGGGAATCAAAGTGAACCACCACTTATTGTTCTTCAGTGGAAGTCAAGAAGCCTTTTATACCCTCACGTACAAACGACAAATTCCCACTTCTCATGTCTATGCAGTGGCTTGAGATGGAGGGGGTGGAGGGAAGGGGGTTAAGTGAATACACAGATGTGCCTAAAACCATATCAATCATAGGCATGAGAAAATGCCGTCCTTTTAATAGGCAGACTGAACCAACATGCACAGCTGGATTTTGAATTTTATGGGCTCTCTCAATAAAATGCAAGGGGAAGACATCTTACATTCCCACAGCTCTGGCCGTTTTTGCACTGTACCACTTTCTCTCTGAGCAGCACTGGGGATGGAGCAGCTGAAGCCCTATGGTTGTAGCCATGTACAACCCCCTTGCTGCTGTCTGGAGCCAATTAACATGCGTTTTGGAAATACGTGGTGGGTTTTTGATGTCACGTACACTTCCACAAAGCCAGTGGATTTAATCTGGAATTACTGAGGGTATGAGGGATCAGGAGCTGGCTGGGAAAGCACCTCTCAGGAGGGTCCTAAATGCCAGTGATTTCACATGAGTATTTATTGAGCTTTATAATGGTGCATATATCCTCTTGCACACCCCTTCCCCTACAAATTCCCCTACAACTTTCCAGTCCTTCATTATGTTGTAGAGGTTAAGGCTTTCCTAAATAATCAAAACATCTAGGAAGGCTTGCTAAATGCTGAGCCAAGCATAAACACTGACCCTATCTCTTAGCTGTACCCAGGAACTTTATGTACATCATAAAATGTAGTAATTGCTATGGTACCTGCTCATTTATATTAACTAAAGGTGTAAACAGAGCTGTGTAACATAAGCCAGTGCTAATGCTGGGAGCACAAGGCAGGGGGTGTCTCTTCATTGACATGTTTAATTGATACATGTGCCCTATAGGAAAATTTGCTCCCCCCCCAGTAAGTATATTTAACATCTTCAAGGCAGCTCTTTTTCATTCTGCTCCCACTCTTGCCTTGCAAACCCTTTGGGGATGGAAGGCAATTAGACAGTTGCAAGGAAATGGCAGATCAAGCGTGAGGCTGTGTTTACATTTGTTTCAATCCTGGTGCAATAATTTGACCTTGTCCTTTTCTCAGGTGATGCCCCATATATCAACTGGGCCACACAGAGGGAAGGCGAGCAAAAGTAGGTGTTATTCCTCTTCACCTTCCTGCATGACCAGTGATGGGTTACTCCCAAGCTTGGGCTCTCTGCTGCCATTGATTCCATGCCTGATTCTTTGTCACGTCATTTTGACACTATTTTGTAAAGTTAGGAACTTTGTGTCAGCTGCTCTGAGAGGACTGTAGGTAACAAAGCCCATGGAATGCCAAGAGACTTGGACTGTATAATGCCAAGGCCACTCTGGGACTGTATAATGTGTATCTCCCTGGCTTCTTAGCTGTGTAACCCTTATGACACTGATAAAATAAGAAAGATTTTATATATATATATATGTATATGCATGTACATGCACAAAGACATAAAGACACACTAATTGTCTCTTTTAGATGTTCATTTGTTGCAGGAAGAGTGTTTCTGATGTTTAAGCTAGGGACTGATTGCCATTCTGGTGTTATACAGGACTGAGCATAAGGCTCATGCTTTTTATACAGCTCTGATGATGGAAAAAAATCAGTGGTGGTTTCAGCTACATGTCCCACTCCTGAGCAGGACTTGCATGCTCTTGACCATTGCTGTGGTCATCAGCCAAGTCTGTATAGAGAGCTAGTTACTTAAACAAGCTTCCCCAGGTCTTCTGAGGACCACTAAAAATGTGAGGACTGGGATGTGCGCCAATATGCTGAATGGGTAAGTTATGATGGTCTCCGATTGTGTTAAGGCTTTAAAATAGGGGGGGAGGGGTTGGGGTGGGTACTTTCCTAGTGTTAGAGAATATCTTCTGTTGTTGGAGCATTCGAACGTGTGCTAAATCTGAATTGCAGCTTAGTTGTTCTTGCTTTCCTGTTGGAAAGAAAAGACATTTTCTTGAGGGCAGCTATTTCTTTTACTGCATAGTACAACTGACAGCCATTAGCTGCTGGAGTACCAGCACGGAGTGGAAAACCTCTGCAGCCCTAACTGGGTCCTGGAACTATACCATACCTAGACAATGCATTTACCTTACCACCTAAATGAGGCACTATGGGTCAAACTCATTCCCCATGCAGCTGATAGAGTCACACCCGGGCATCTAGCCCAAGAAGCAGAATGATTGTACTTAGATTGCAAAAGATATGTCCTATCTTTTCACAAACACACTCTCCAGAAGCCTTAGTTTAACTAGTATTTTCCTTTTGCCTAGCTGAAGCTCAGTCTGCACCTTGAATAATACATGTAGGTTTTTGATTGACGTTCAGTCCTAAGCATTTAGCTATCTTGATGTCTTGTCAAGTCATCCTTTGATAAAAGCGTTTTAGGTGCCACAGAATGTAATCACTTCACTGCAGCATTCTACATTGCAGATTCAAGTTTCTCTGCACATTTTTCAGCTAAGGATCTTGGCACTGTCAATAGATTTGTTCCATGGGCGATTTTGGATGGATCTATTAATATTGCCTCTAAGAGTAATAAGTCCCGCTCCTTTACAAAGTGAATCATCTGTCTCTCCTGCGGACAAGTGAAATTCTCCCTCATTGGACTTGTAGTCCACAAGTTGGCAGGGTTTCCTGTTTTGTTAATAGTCTTCATACAGCAGTGAAGTCATTTCAAAAAAATGTTCAGCCCAGTTTTGGGGCCAAGTAGTATGTCTTTTGGTTATTTGTTCTTCTAGACAGGCCATGTCACCATTAGTCATACTTCAGAATGATGGTTTACTTTCATTATTCACTGACTGCACCGCTTCCGATTCAGTGCTTTCCAACTCAGCAAGATTTTCCTGTGCTAATTCATCTGAATCATTTCTAGAAGAGTTTATATCAAAGGACACATTCTCAATGTTAATAAAGTGCAGGGGTATTGAAACAGCTTGTAACTCTGGTTCTTTAAGAATGAGCTTTTTAGAGGTATTTTATGCTATGTTTGTGAGCACAGTATGTGTCAGTAGGGGTCTTAATGTGATTGATAGTCATTTCCCCTTTTATTTACCCTCTGTTTGGGATATCTAGCACACATTTTGGGACCAGAACAGGGCCAGCATGGCTCCAGACTGAACACTGGGTCTGCAGCAAAGACACCAGCACTCACCAGGTCCTCTAAACCTGGCCACCTGTTATGCTTTCACCATTGTCTTACCTGACCACTTCTGATGAGGATGCCTGAGATCTGGAAGGGCTCAGTCCTGTGGATTTTTGGTAGGGGTCAAGTCATTTGTGTGCTCTGATGTGGGCCTGTCTCCTCCTGTGTTTGTTTATTGGGAACATACAGTGTACCCACACATTTATATGAGACACATCTGGCTCTACACATCTATCCTCAGAGCAGAAGCTTGGTCTCACTGGTTGCATTTCTAAATGGGTTTTTATTCACTTGAAGGTGTTTCTGGATGCCTCCAACAAGCATGAGTCTATCATGTTTCATATACTCTTATATTCCTCTGTTTTAAGTCTGTCCAGAGAATTGAGAAAGGCAAAAGTTAGCAGTAAGAGTTAGTTAAGCAGAAACATAACAGCCCACATCATCTGATGTGCTGTACTTCACTGAAGCCGTCTCAGAACCCAAGGAAACAAAACAAAGGAAGCTTTGTAACTCCAGTTGATAGCATAAAATGAAGTTTTCTGAGTGCTCTGGGAACAACATAGTTGTTGGGAACAACGTGAGTTGCCTCAGACTTTGAATTTTGGGGGTCAGGGAGAAGAGGATAAAAAATGTTCACAATTGGGGAAAAAAAAAATTTGCTTTGAAACTAGAACAAGAGCTGCTCAACAGAAACAGAAATGTTGTTATTTGTAAATTTTCCAACTAGCGCTAATTACCAAGAGTCTGTTCAGAATGTAACTCTTCATGGTAGGCTCCAGTGACCCTTAGGATTGGTGTCTACAGCATCCACTTAACTCTAATAAAGCTCACATGCCTTGATTTTCTGTAGAGTCAATGAAAAGTAGGATGTTACATGTAGTCATTTATAGTTAGTTATAGACTTGAGTATAGACGCATGACTGTGTTGAGATTTCTGAGTGGTCTCTCACACCAGAAAAAGCTAAACCCAAGTATTAGATTGGTTAAGGGGAACAGATTCTCTGAATGTATAAGTTTCTTCTCTTAGTGATCAGTGGAGGGACTTGTGTATCTAGTCAGTGTATGTGGGATGTTTTTTCTGAATACCTGGACAGGTTTTGTCTTGAATTTGGAGGTGCCAAATGATCTTAGGTGCCTCTGGAGGGTGATGTTTGATTGCAGGATGGGAGGTCTGAATGGCTCACAGCCTGCTCAGCTCCCTGCTTAAAAGAGAACTCAGCTTTCACCGTTGCTGCCCAGTCTTAAGGACTTGGCATTTCCCTGTGACAGTACTTGAAACTATGCCCATTTCCCCCCTTCCCTTCCCTTCCCTTCCCTTCCCTTCCCTTCCCTTCCCTTCCCTTCCCTTCCCTTCCCTTCCCTTCCCTT
>JANHGN010016852.1:0-22208 GCA_024605025.1 Megaceryle maxima
TTCCCCTTCTCCTTTCCCTTTCCCCCCCCCCCTCCCCCCTCCCCTCCCCCTTTCCCCCCCCCCCTTCCCCCCCCCCCTCCCCCCTCCCCCTTCCCCTTCCCCTTCCCCTTCCCCTTCCTGTGCAATTGGGGCTGGATGGGACCCCAGGGTTGTGCCAGACTGGGACACACCCTGATTTCCCCCAGCAGCTCCCAGAAGAAGAGGGGGGTGCGGGAGGAGAGCCGGCTTTGGAATTGGCAGGACAGCCACAGCATCCCTGTCCTCTCACAGCCCCCTGCAGAGGTCTGGGGAAGGGGCTGGTCACCTTGGCTCGGCAAGGTGGAGAAAGGCCTGTCCTCCCAGCTCAGCGTGGGGGAAGCAGCCTTGCGGCCCTGCCCACCCCCCCGGCATGCCCTGGCCGCGGGGTCCCCGCAGCGGCAGCGTAGGAGCCTCCTGCTCTCAGGGACTCACTCATACATGTGGCCGACAGGTTTTCTCGGGTTTCGAGGGCTGGGAGGGAATCTGGGCCCCTTTCCAGAAGCAAAACAAAAGCAAATCTGAGCAGGCTTTGGGGGCAAAGTGCTCTCACATGTCTCGGTTGCCCAAAGAGGCCGTTGCAGGGAGAGTGGGGGACATGGCTTACTGGTCCTGCCCCACTGAGGGGTCCTGGTGGCAGAGGGCGTCCAGAGCAATGGATGGCCCCTTGCTGCAGCTGCAAAGCACTGGAAGGAGTTACTCATTTTCTCCACTGGACTTTTCATCTGGCTAATAAAGCACAAGCCTGCTTGTGTACACGGCGGTGTACACAGGGGATATTTATGGAGGAAGTTCATGCATCTAACAGCTTAAGCTCTTCTAAGCTTGCAGCCCCAGCACAAAAGGATTTGGGGGCAGTTAACAATTCTGTGTGGTTAAGAGATTTTCATTTTGCTGGGTCTTGCTCGCCAGTCCCTCAGGGCCGTGCGAAGGGCTGGCTGCCCACTCCTCTTCGCTCCGCTCGCTTCCCAGATTCTCTCCACTGCACCAGCAAGGGCTTCCCACACACACCTCCCTGCACCGCCCGCTCCCCAGCCCGGTACGCCCAGCCCTGTCCTCCCCGCTCCTCCGCTTCACTTTCTCCTGCTCCCTGCCTGTGTCTTTCTTCTCCATCGCCCTGTTCTTTGTCTGCTGCCTCTCCCTTTTCCCCCGCCTGTCCCTCCCATGCAGCATATTAAGCGCATTTCTCTCTCTGCCTCCCGTGTTCATTGGCTCCCCTCTGCAACAGCGGAGGCAGAGCTATTGTGCTGCCTGCTCTCTGTGAGGACTGGACGGTAGAGCACTGCCTGCAAGGGTCTCTGGCTGCTCAGCGATGGCAGCCGGTCCTACCTATTGAACCCTGCATCCTTTTCCAGCTCCTCTCTCTCTCTGGAGGATGTCTGCCATGCTTCTGATCACTGCATTCGCAGCGGGAGGCCTCTCCTTTGTTGCGTTTGTACAGCACCGAGTGCGAGGAGTCCTGATCTTGCTGTGGTGACGAGGGGTGGTTTTGCCCTGCAGAAGCTGGTCGTGACTCTCTCGCTGTCAGAGACGTGTGGCGTCATCCCTTAGCTCACGGGCGTTTCTGAGGAGAGGAGCTGGTGACATGTTGGGAAGAGGAGAAACCTGATGACCTAGAAGACTGACACCTGTCTTCTCCAGCTTAAGGTAGAGCGAGGACACCTCTGTGGAGGGCCCAAGGGGTCACCATCGTGTCCCCTTCAGAGCCTGCACTGCCTTCCTCCTGCTCCTTCCCTGGGGGGAAGAGCCAGGAGGGAGAATGTGAGTGTCCTGACCCAGCTCCACTACCCAGCCTTGTGCCAGTCCTGTCCAGCCCCACCAACACCACAGTCCAGTTCCCATCCACACCCAGCTGGACACTCCCTGGTCAGCTCCAGCGCTGACCCAGTCCAAGTCCATCTCTAAAGGCAGAAGTGTGGCCTCCAGGGTTATTGCTGTAGTGGGCTGGTACCAGGCCTATCCCAGTCTGGGCCTGTATAGGGCTGGCTGGTGGGTTTTGGTAGGGCTCCATGACAGGCTTCCCTGCCTGTGCTTGCGTCTTATTCTGAGGTCCAGAGCAGCAGATCTGCCATCACCCCACTGTGTGCTGGGAATGCAGGTGCAGAATAAAGGGGGTGTACATACGAGTATCAAGGACCTAGAGATGTGGGGAACAGTGGGGTCTCTCCCAGCTGTGCTGCGCTTACATTTTGGAGAGGGGCATAGACTCAGGGCTTGAAGGGGCCGTGCAGCTTCCTGGTGTGATGGATAAGGGCATGTCCTGGCTGTCTTACAGTCACATCCCATAAGTATGTGATGGTTTGAAGATAAGAGGGTATTTTGGCTCCAGGCCTGTTTTGGGTCCAAGCCTCCATTGATAATGCAGTGACCCAGACAATAAATTGTAAGGCCATAGGGGTAATTAAGTTCTTAAAGGATGCATTCCTGGTTGAGCTGGAGCAGAAAGAGCTCGTCATGATGTAAATGTTTCCAGAGATGGAGAATTGTTCATTCCCAGTGGTTGCTCCTGCCTTCTTAGCCTGGGCTGTGCCTGGCATTCTGATCTCAATGAACTTTGTCCATCATCACACCTCTGCTCCCTGTGTGCCTGTTCAAGAGTAATCCCTGGCCCCTGGTCCTCTGGTAAGGTTTTTGGCCATTTTTTGGCTCTTCCCAGCTCTTGGCACTGCTCTAGACTTTCCATTGACAGATCCGCCATCCCACGTACAGGATGCTTGCAGTGATCAGCAGAGTGCCAGAGGGAATGCTAAGATTTCCCTCTTCCTACATTCCCCCTTTGTTTTAGCCATTTTGGCAATGGCTTTTCTCTGGGTGCATTTTGAAGGGTCTTCCTCCTTCCTGGTGGGACCTGGAGCAGACGAGTGCTGTGGGCCGCATCCTTGTCCCTGGAGGTGTTGATTTGACACGTGTTTGTACAGAACTGCACATCTCTGGCTTGTGCTCAGCTCACCAAGGCACCCAGACTGCTGTGTAACAGGAACCCATCATCTTCAGTATTTACCACACTACAACTTCCATGTCATCAGCTAACTTTATTGGGAACGCTTTGGGCTTTCTCCTGGGTCATTGATAAAAATGTTAAATAGCCCAGAGGCATGAACCAAATTTGTTGGCTCTAGTAGAAACAGACCTGCTCTCTGCACATTCCCTGCTTAGATCTCAGACCATAGCAGTATCAGCTCGCCAAGTTTTAATGCATTGAATATGTCCCACAGTGTTGGTGGACCCTCTAATTTCTGAATCAAAAATATCATGTGTTACCAAGGGAAATGCTCTGCAGACGTCTGAGCACGTTGCATTAACACTGTTACCTCTCCCAGCCAATCTTGTAATTGCATAAAAAAAAAAAAGAAAAAGAAAAAAAATACAAGGCTAATTTGCCTTAATCTGTTTTCCATCAGTGTACGTAGGTTGGCACTACTGGTACTGCCTTCCTTTAATCCTTCGCTGACTGAATCCTGTAGCGGGCACATCCCTGTTCGACTGGTACTGATGTTGCAGTGCCTGTCTTAAAATAGCCAGGACTGCCTCATTTAACAAATAGCTTTTTCCTACATCTCTGAAGCATACTTCATGGTGTGTAGAAGGTGAGCATTAACTGTCCACTGGCTCATCTGCCATCTCTTTAAAACTCTTAGGTATATGCCATCCTGACAGACTGATTTAACAATGTTTAACTTTACTAGCTGCTATTTAACATCTTGAGTTACTGCTGGAATGGAAAGTATTTCACCATCATCCTGTAAGATGATTACATCACCTGGCTTCTTTCCAAGTACAAAACAGGAATTTGTCTGCCTTTTCTACAGGGTTGTTGACAATTTGAATGCTCCCAGACGGCCACTGCTTGGTGTCACTGTGGATACTGCTCTTTGGGCTTCTCCATCTTCTCCCTTTCCATCTGGGAAGCAAGAATACAGCATCTTTCTTTCCATTGCTTTGATTCTTCTCCCTCCTGCTTCTTGCTTCTTGCTGACCTTCTTGCTCCATGTTATGAATCCAGTTAGGGCTGTGGTGGGGATTGCAGCTGCTCGGTATTAACCACTCCAAGCCAGTTCAGTGCACCCTGGAGTCAAAGGGGATGCCAACTTCTCTTCTGCATGCTGCTGGGTAGTGTTTGAGATTGTGAAGGTTGGAGTAGGACCAGGGGGAGCCCAGCAGAGCAATGGGTATCAGACAGGGGTGGGATGAAACATTTATTTTCTGGGGATCTGAATCCCCAAGAGATGGGGACTTTGCCTTCAAGACAAGGAATGGTCTGAGAACTTCTAAAAGTCTTTTCTTTATAGAGAAAGGGAGAAGAAGAGGTTATGCAGGACATGAGTATGATTTTTGAACAGCAGCAGTGTTGCAGAGCACTCCCAGCCCTGTTGTGAAGGTGTAGAAAAGACCCCAGTAGGCTGCAGAAGGCGACCCATGAGCAACCCACTGGAAGTGTGGCGTGGAACAGCATATTCTCATTTTTTAGTATGAGCAGGTCATAAGTCCCCTGAGTTGGAGGAAAGGGTGGAGTTTCATGATAGAAATGATGGCCATCCTCAGGATTTCTCAGAGAGACACGGTAGAGTTTTGCATTGCCACTATCTGCCATAGCTGGTGCTTCCCAGTCCCTCTGCATGAGCCCTTTCTTCTCTCTGCTCAAGGTCTTTCCCTGCAGAGCTGCAGGGAAGGTATCTCCTCTTCTTCCCACTTCTGGACAGTTTGCTCCCCTGTCCTTATTCCACAGGCATTTTGTTCTGCTGGGATCAGCGAGATGGGAGGAGGTGGGTGTGAGCAGATCTGGAGGGTCTCCACCAGAGAAGGAGTTCTCTGCCCCTCCATGTGTACTGACTGTGCCTGGGCTGCAGGGACAGGAGCCGCTTTGTAACATGGGTGCTTTCATGCAGCCCCAGCTTATCTTTACAGATGAAACAGTTTTGGATCCAGTACTACATTCCTGTTCTTGCTACACCCATGTGAGTGGGGAATAGCAGCTCTGGCAGCATCTGCTGCCAACAGCGGCAGGAGAGCAGCATTTATTCCTTCTTCGTCTCTTCTCCTTCCTACATTCCCCCCACCCCCCCTTCTTTTTTTTTTCCCTTTTCTAAGAAGAGTGGTAAACATTAATAGGAACTGGAATGAATAGCTGGGATCCAGGCCCAGGCTTCCAGCATTTTAACCCATTATTGACATAAAATGATGAGAACGTGTTTTTACCAATAGCTTTCCTTTGAATCAAAGTGCTCAGAGATCTTGGGTGCAAGAAGGTTTTTCCCTGAATTCAGTGTAGTGCTGAAATGTTAAGGCGCAAGAAAAGAATATTCTTCATCCTATGTAGCTTGAGGAAAATTGGAAGCAATGCTACTTTTGAGGACTTTTTTTGTGAGTGGGCCAAAACCAAGAGATTATTTTGAATGTTTAATTTTGGGAAATGCCCTCAGACAATTGTCTGTGGAGAGAGATGCTGATTTGAAGTTAGTCTGATGTCAGATGATCACTCTGCGAGGGCAGGGTTATTTTGTTTTAGCGATCAAGCTAAAAATCTTACAGAACATTTAATCTGGAAGCCATGATTAGCTTAACTAGCTCCAGGGAAACTCTTTATTGTTCCCCATATGCCTTAGAAACATAGTATATCACTGGAAATCATACTTAAAAAGTCCCCATAAAGGTTAGGAAATGGAATCAAAGTGTTTCATAGCTCACACGATGGCTGTGTTTACATAGACCAAGCTTCAGACAATGTTAAATTAGGTTTGGCCAAGCAAAATGCACAACATTTTCACAATTAGAAGGAGGCTTTCAGTTTGGTGACACTGAATCTGTGTTAAACACTGTAAGGAAGGAGTAGTGTGGAGGATGAGGAAGAAAACCAGGCAGAAGTGGGGTAAGCACCGTCCAGTGAGTCTGAGGCATCCCCCATTGCCTTCATTTCTTGGCTTTTGGCAAAGCAGTGTCTACGGAAAGAACAGAAAAAACCCTCAACAAATTGCTGCTAGGTATTAGAAAGAAAAGAGAGGTGAGAGAAGGTGCAGAGCCTGTCAGTCTGCAGGGCACGGCCAGCAGCTGGTCCAGAGCAGGGCTGCAGAGCGCTGCTGTGCTTTGGGTGGAAATACATGTACAAGCAGAAGAGTCTCTGAAGCAGCATCCTTGACTTCTTCCCTATCTGCAAGCATCAGCAGGAGTCTTGTCCAAGTGAGAAGCAGAACCATGCCCACCTACCTAGCTGGATGCCTTTGCTGGAGTCCAGCATCTGCTCAAGAAGTGTGGAAACTAGTTGTAGTGCATGAGGAACGAGTAATTTGCAGAATGGCAGGTCTTAGAGGCTGGAAAATGAGGGACGTGGTGTCGTGTGAGCAGGAAACTGTGAGTCACTGCATCTTGGAAAGCACTCTGTTAAGGGGAGACAGCAAAAAGTCCTGCTGAAACCCAGAGCTATAAAATCAGCTCCTTCCACATCCGTTTCTTTGAAAGGCACCTGAAGGGGGAACCTGTGTGAACACACTGTGTTCTGCAGGTAGGTGACTCCTCTGTCTCTGAATTAAGGTCTTCAAAGACAGAGAGCTCTTCTTCACTTTGGTGGGTTGAAATGACACCTGCCAAGGTGTTAACATTTTTATAGAGTCCTTGGAGGTAAACTAGGGATACTGCCTTTGCTCCTTGTGTCAGTAACTAGAGAGAGACCTTTGCAAAAACCCCTCTCGTCGTTTCACTTGACCAATGTGTCTCTTGGTGCCCGAGTGTCCAGTTCTGCATTCAGGCACATCCCAAACACTTGGGCTGGCTCACCCCTCCATGGTGGGCTGTGGGTACCGCAGGGATGCTGCAGCAGCAGCCAGGGAGATGATGGACATGCCTGCCCCACAAGGTGAGGGTCCCATTGGAGACCCACGGGGCTGGTGGGCGATGGCTAGAAATAGCTCCTGTTACTACTGGGGCAAGTTCAAAATGCATTTTGAGGGAATATTTGGTTCTTTGGTGTTTGGGTGCTGAGAGTTTTCAAGGACAACAAGCTCCTACTTGCAGAGTCCTTTTGCACTTTGAGACTGTTGTCACATCCAGGGTTCGTGGAGACCCTGTGTTCAAGAAGACAGTTTTTAAGGCTGAAATCAAAGGTAGCAATTTTCCTTCCAAGACATTATGATCCCAGGAGTACCACAGTTGTTACACCTGCAGCTGTGACAGGAGAAAGGATCAGAGTGAACCATAAATGGACATGTGATAAAGGCTTTATTCATTTCAAACTATCAAAATGCCCAAACCTTCAAGATTAATAAGAATTAAAGTTCAGCCCGAAGTGGAGCCCATGAAGTGGAGCAGCGTGGACGCTTTGCTCCAAATGCCATTCCTCCCAGCCTGGATGGCTTTTGCAAAGATCGCGGTGCCTGCTGAAGCGGCTGTAGGAACAGATAATATTTGTCAAACAGCACACTCCATTAAATGCACGCTATCTGCCATGTGACGGCGTTGGGTCTCCAGGAGGCTTTCTGCAGAGACGCGGGAAGGGTCTGTGCAGTGTCAGGGGCATGTTTGCTCTCAGAAATCAGCAGGTGTTTTCCATCATGTTGTTCCACCTTTCTCGCTGCCCTTGGGGAGAGCCATTTCTGAGAACAGTGTCTGCATCCCCCTGCAGCGTGCAGAGCAGACAAGCTGGTGGTCCTTGTTGGTGACCCAAGGTGCCCCAGATGCTTGGAGCATCAAGGGATGGGAGGAGGCGGGATGCTGCTCGGCATCAGACCCTTAGCTGAGGATTTCTTAGGGGCTGTTCTCTCTTGAGGCGTTTCAGTGGAAACCAACTGTTTTTTCATGAGCTTTTCACTGCCTTCTTCCCTTCCCTCACTTCCACCTTATCTCTCCAGTCTCTGCCAGTGACAATTCTCCAGATGTCCATATTGTTGTCACCACAATCAAGAGCATTATCCTGGCAGGTAACCTCCCTGTTCATCCCCACCCGGGTAGCTGAGGATGCTACAGCACTGTGCTTGGTTTGCAGGGAGCGGTGACGAGGGAGAAGGAGGAGGTGATGCCTTGGGCTGCCCAGGCAACTGATGCTGGAGCTGCTCTTTCATGCCAGCCATCACCCAGAGGGTTCCCAGAATCACAGAATCATGGGATTCCCGTAGCTGAAGGCATGAGGTTTAGGAGGTTTCACCGCAGTGGAAACCCTACCGCTGCAGGCTTTTCCTTGCAACATGGTGAGCAAAATTAATCCTGAGCCTTGCAGTGTATATAGGCACAGCCCTTGTTAATAACACAGACAGAGTAAAAGCGGGGGAAACATGACTAGGAGAAACGTTTGGGGAATGAATCACATCCAGAGGAGCTTCTCCTTCACGTTTCCCTGCTGTGCACCCCAATGATGATTTAAAAATCGCCTATGTTTGCCATTGCATTGTTACTAGCGGTCTCCAGCACGCTTCCCGGTGTGCAGTGCCTCGTCAGCCTTCCTCTTGTTTGGAGGAGGCGAGCGAGCTGGTAATTTTCAGTCACCTTCACAAGTACAGTAGTTAAGCCATTACCATCACCCCCATCAGCTTAGACATTGATCCAAGCAATAATGTTGGTGTTTTACACCCTAGGAGTGGACCTGTGTCACCGACAGAAGAGTAAGAGATGGGGCAGCTGTTGTGGTAATCTCCAGGCTTTCTCATGCTCAGCCTTTCCAGATGCAGCCATGCAGATCCCAGCCTTAGGACCAGCAAAAGGTCCGCAGCACTGGGAACAGCACCAGTTTGCCCTCGGTTACTGCTTACATTGCTTGTTCTGCTTTGTAAAGAGGATTAAGAAGGCAGAAGAGGAACTTTATTGTGCCCTCTGCTTACTCACGTTGCCACCGTGAGTATGGTTAATTTGCCAATAGAGTGACAAATCGAAGCATGTGCATCTTCAGGATACCCTATAATTAGAAGTAGTCTCTTTTTTTTTTTTTTCGCTTCTGGAAAGGTTTTTGCTGTCTGGCTCAGATGGAAGCGATCCCAGTTTGTTTTTGTTTCTCTTGAATTAGAGCATGGCTGCTCTTTCCAGGATTTCCCAGGCAAAAATATGCACATGGGGACCTGCCCAACATGCAGGGTGGTTCCTCTGGGACACGCTGAGCGCAGTGCACATACACTCCACATGCAGTCCCTGAATGCTTCGCAGCTTCACTGACTCGGGGGTGCGTTTGGCTCTCTGCCCCTTTGCAAGGGCAGTGTCAGGGATTTGCCCGTGCACACTGGCTAGTGTCTGGTGCCTCCAGCTGTAGGGCTGATAGCAAGGGGAGTGTGGGAAGAAGGGGTACACGTGGGAAAGCAGTCAGAACATAAGGTGCACAGCTGAGCAAAGGGTTCAGATCAGATGCAAACGCAGTTTTGCTGCTCAGTCCTGCCTAAAGCAGAGAGGTTAGCATGACACATTTCTCTCGCAGCAGTCCTCTCTCCAGGCTGGATTGCCTGACACAAGGGCTGCCTTGGCTGCTGCCATCAGAAGGGATCAGAAAGGCTTTGGTGGGAACCAGGAGAAAGGTTGCCAAGCCGGGGATGAAGTAGCAGGACATGTGGGACCACTGCTGCCAGGCCAGCCCAACTGTGTTGCGTACGTTTAGGGGGGGTGGTGAAATGGTATTTCCATGGAAACCAGAGCCGTGATTTCCTGCACACCGATGTACTGGAAGGCCAGAAAGAAACCTGGATGGGAGGGAGGAAGCAGTGTGTGGTGAGCATTACGGCTTTCCTAGGGAGCTTCATCCTTGAAGCACAGAAGGTACCTTTCGGTACCCTGAGCTCACTTGCTATTGAAGCTCAGAGCGTGGTTGGGATCAGGGCCAGCCCTGGCAGAGGGCTCTGGGAGGGCAGCATCTCTACATACAGGCGTCCAGTGCTGTGTGTGCTCCTGCTGTGGTGAGGGCTTCTTAGCCCAACACAAGCTTGCAAGGATGCAGCATCTTGACAGAGCTCCACGCCAGCCCAGGTAGCTGACTAATGAGCAGGATTAATTAATTAGCCTGTGAGGAACTGCAGCAATAGCACTCTTCGTCTTGTAGCCTTTGCCTGTGTGCATCACCTCTGTGTGCACCAAGGCTTCCCCAGTGAGGCACCACAGGCTGTGGGTACACTGCGGGAGAGGGAAGAGGGCAGATCAGAACAGGGTGAGACACCAGCCAAGGTGGGGGTGACACTCCTACACAGAGACATGTGCAGACAGGTCAAGCAAGAGGGCAGGATGCCTTCAGGCAGCTGTTGGGTCCCAACACAGGCACATCTGGCTCCGATATGGTACAAAGTGCAAGGCTTGCAGGGGTCGCCGGTATTTCATCCTGCTGTGAGCTGACTTACTGGATCGTCCCTGGGAGGGCCGGTGTGAGCACCTTGTGCCTGGTGGGTGTGTGGCATTGCCCTGGCACCGCTGCCTCTGCACCCTCGGGCTGGCGTGCCCGTGGCTCTGCTCTCACGCACCGCCTTGGAATCTGCGGGACGGGTTGCGGCTGCAGCAGCGATGAATGCTGGAGCTGCTAGCAGACTGGAAATGTCTTTTGTCAAAGCTTGAGATGCCTCCAACCTCTTTTAATTAAAGACAATTACTGCTTTCAGCCCCTCTTCACAGCTCAGCTGGGTTGTTTGCAAACACACAGCTGCGGGAGTCTTTATGCCCCTCTCTGAGTCCCGCTTCCCTGGAGACGCATGGAGGTTTCTTTATTATCAGCATTATGGCTACTGAGCAGCTGGGGGGGCAGGGGGGGGCACGTTCCCGGCTGGCAGGGTGTTTTGAGGTGCAGCGCTGACTCTGGGGGGCAGCCAGCACAGCCCTGCCCGCCCGTGTCCAGCCTGCCCTGAGCCACGCAGGGAGAGGGGCTTCCTCTCGAGGTGTGGAGAGGAACAAAGGGTGGATGGAGATGGAGGTGTCTGGGCTGCAGAGAAGGTGGCTCTTGCCTGCAGCTGCAGATGGGACTGAGCAGACCTGGGCTGCAAGCTCTGAATGCATCCTTGTAAATAGTGCTGTGCTGAGCTGGCGGTGACTGCACGCTCGTGTGCAGAGACCTCTTCGCCTCGCTGCAGGAGCTGCACCAGGCAGGCCAAATCTGGGCTTTCTTCACTGAACCACCCTCAGAAAAAAATAAATCTGAAACCTTCTGTAACCAATAACCCCCCTTTCTGTGCTTGGATAACTCAGAGGCAGCCAAATGGAGCTTTACCAAACTTTCCAAAACAGTCAGGGCTGGCACGAGAACAAGCAGCATCCACTGCAGCCTCTGGGATGCCGCTTCCAACAGTATGAGCCCCAACGCAGCAGCAGCACGTGAAGCTGTCTCATAGCCCTGGCTCTCGTACGGATCCAGCCTTGCTCTGCAGTGCCGTGTCCAATCCCAGATGCTGTGGCCAAGGCCGTGGCTTCTCCATTTTCAGGTGCTAATGGTCTCCTCAGGGAGGAGTCAGGGTGGGTGAGTCTAGAAGGCAGGCCACCGCCTGCCTTGGAAGTGTTTGGTTGTTAAGTCTGAATGGTAAGTGCTCAGACTTCAGGCTCAGGGGAGCCACGATCCTTTTTGAGCTACTAACAGCCTGACACTGCCCTGTCTTCTCAAATTTGTTTTGCAGTTTCAATTCCCTGGCGAGCACTAATCACTGGGCTGAGCATGAAGGGAAACATACCCCTCAAATGTGAAGCCCAGAAGCTCTTTCCCCTTAAACAGCCTCTCTGTGGCCATCTTTGATCTGCTGTGGGGTGGTTTCTTATTCCACAAAAGGCTCTTGGAGGCCAGTAGAAGAGTTGTAGCAGCCTCCTGGAATAGGTTTAAATGTACAAGCAGGCACCGTGCTGTGGGTTTAGCACAGGGGGCAGGTGGGACGCTGTCTGCAAGGACAGAGACCATCTTTGGAAACCCCACTGCTACAACATTCAGCTCTGTGGGATAGTGGGGCTCCAGGGACACAGTCCTCAGCGGAACATCATGCTGCAGGTCCTGCTGCTCTGATGGGAGACAGTGACTGTCCTTAGCCCACCCACTAGGGTACTCTGCTCATAGTCAGCTCAGTAGAGCAAAGGTACTTTTGTTTAACAGCCCCTCCAGTTTCTGTTACAGGTGCTGGCGCTGTTGACTTAGCTCACCAGAAAGTATGTATTTGGGGCTGGAATGTGCTGCAGAAATGCACATCCTCCAGGTTATGTCCCCTGAGAAACTGTTGACTGCAGCTCTGGGTAGTTGGGTGTCCCATGGGTTGACCAGTTGGTCCTGGCAGACCCAGAAGCACATCCAGGAGATGTCCAAGAGAGAGTTTCCCATGAGTTGAGCGCAGCTGTGTGTGTGATGCAAAATGGACCTTTCCAGAAACACCCTGGTGTTTATTGGTTTGCAAAGGTCTGTACCAGCCAGACGTGGATACAGTGGGTGTTTTGTGTTATTATTGTTACACACTTGGATACAGTGGTGATTCCGCCTGTCTTCTGGAGTGCTGCTCATATTCAGTGCCCAGCGTCCTGTGGCAGTAATTATGCCATTTAATTATACACCATGTTAAAAAATATGTCCTTGCATGCTGTAAAAAAATGCAAACAAGCAATCCCCACTCCTGTCCCCTGTATTCCCTATGGCTTTATGTACCTCCCTGAGTGGTCTCTTTTCAGATGGAAGGTCCTGAGTTGATTAACTCTCCATATGGAAGCTCTCTGTATCCCTAATTGTTTTTCTCATCTACCTCATGACCTTGTCTAAGGGTGACCACCATGGCAAACACTGCTCCATGCAACGGCTTAATAACATTCCTGGTTTGTGCTGGGTTCCTTTCTTAATAATTCCTTACATTTTCTCATTTTTTTTTGATGATGGATGGGCTTTGAACTGATGTTTTCCGAGAGTTATTTCTAGCACTGCTAAGATCTCCTCCCTGCATGTTAATAGCTAATTTAGTGCCCATCATTGTGTTTGTATAATTAGGGCTCTTTTCCCCCAAGTTTCCTTTTGTCACCTTTGAATTTCATTTTCCATGTTATTGCCCAGTCACTCAGCACCTTGAGATCTTCCTGTCACTCTTTATGAGTGGCTGTAGCTCTGGTAAACCCAGCTCATTTGGGGAAGTCAGGAGGCTACACCATGTCACTCATCACCCCCTGCTCCAGCCTGCAGGGCTTGTGCTCCAGGGTGGCTCCTTGTTCCATCACCAAGATGATCAACATCCTCAGCATCTGCCTGGATGCGTGCATCTGCAGGGATGTTATTCACATGTTATGCAGTGGCTGGTCAGCCCCTGATGGGCCTGAACTCTGGGTGCCACCAGGGAGTACGTTTCGTTGCTGGGATTTTCTGTCTGGATGGTGGTTTTCTGGACATGGCAATCTCTATTCCAGAGCTCAGAGTGGTTCCTTCACCCACTATTAGGCTAGCAGAGCCTCCTTATCCCTTGTCGCAGGAGGCTCTTCCCCAGTGTCTGAGCAGTCAGGAGAGGAGGATTGAATCACATGCTGTGCAGAATGGTGGAGGGATGCAGCTTTGCCTGAGGGTTGCTTAGCCCTTGGCTGGAGCTTGGCACAAGGAGATTTCAGTGAGGTGGAGGGAGCCTGGTGAAGAAGAACCTGAGAAGGGATCTAAGCACAGCTACGGGTCTGTGTGAGGCAGTTAAAAGAGGATGGAGCCAAGCCCTCATCAGTGGTGCCAGATTGTATAGGAAGGGACAGCAGCCACAAGGTGCAGCTTGAGTGGCTCAGGATGAACTTTGGAAAAGCTGAGAAAGTTCCCCCAGTTCCCTGGTGAGGCTGAGCATCACCATCCTCAGGGATTTCCAAGGCTTAGCTGCATGCAGCCCCAGCTGCCCTGCTGTAGGTCTGGGCAAAGCAAATCTGTGAGCAAGACTGGAAACCCCAGAAGTCTCTTTCCTGGGGACATACCCTGCTGGGATGCCATGAAAAATCATACCAGGAACATGGAGACAGTTTGACCTGAGCACCACCTTCTCACTGGAGATAGAGAAACCTTGGCTAGGTGCTGAAGCCAGCTTGGGGTCTATGTTCCTCAGGTGGTAGCTTGGTGTGGGGGCACAGGAGACCCCACCACGGGTCAGTGACACCCAGAACCAAACCTGCTGTGGCTGCATCTAGCAAGGAGTGGAAAACCCTGAGCAGTGAGGATGTCTGGGAAGCTGTGCTAAGCTGCATCTCACACGAAGAAGTTAAATGCAAAATTTGACTGTCCTGTAGGCTGAGGTCAGAAGGCTGCCCATCCCTCCATGGTTCAAGAGGGTTATGAAAAATAAACACCCACTGGGAGCACTGGTGTTGGCAGCAGCCCTTCCTATGCTCATCCCATGCTAGCATCACAGGCATTGGACACCAGAGCCATGGTCACTGGGACACCCATCTGGAGATACTGGTAGAGAAGGAGGGAGGTTTTCAAAGGGTTGTGAGACCTGCACAACAGCTGAGTGCAGGCAGCAGTTCCTCCCTCTGGTGTCAGTGGTGGGGGGCTCCCCTTCCCCTGCCTTCTGGGTGGCAGAAGGGCCTGAAGGATGGCAGGTCTCCAGCACAGCTTCATTTGGATGTGTTGTCTGTCATGCGTTGCCCTGAGACAAGCATCCCCTGGGCTACCCTGAGACACCCCTTACAGACCCCACCCCTTCCCCACCCTGCCGCTGTATCCCCCTCCCCCCAACCGCAGGCAGCTTCGCAACAGCTCAGCCTGCCCCTGGGGCCGGTGTGATCCCTCCTGGAGGAGATGGGGCAGAGGCAGAAGGCTCCTGCCTAGTCCCAGGTGCATCTTCACATGCCTGCTCACCTTGCAGACTCGCCGGGGAGAAGACAGACCCAATGTCACACACATCGGGATGCTGCAGCCAGGGGGGCTCAGCATCCTCGCCGGGAGCTGTGGGCACCAGGCAGGGGCAGAGATTCCCTGCCAGGGACCCGTGGCCCTGCTGCAGGGCAGAGCAGCTCAGCCGGGCTGATCGGCTCTCATTAACTAGATTAGTGGCTTTAATCTGCTGACACGAGAGGTGGTTGGTCTCACTTAGGAACATGGCAATGGGGGCTGTTACTGGGAGGAGTAAGTGGCAGGAGGGGGCAGCAGGGAGCCCACCGCTCGCTGATCTTTGCTGCGTCCCCTTTGCATGGATCGGTTTTACCCCTTCTCCTCCCACCCCATCCCCACCCCTTCTCTTTGCACAGATGGAAGCACGTGCAAGGGATTACACCTTTCCTGGGCTGTCCCCTCACTGATCACCCCAGGCAGGTGGAGGTCACAGTGTGCACACCCTCAGCCTGGCTGTGTTTGGCCACCCTCAGCTTTTTTGCATCGGACAAAGAAATTGTGGCTGCAAAGGGGTAAAATTCCTCCATCCATTAATCCAGCCTCCCTGATGAAAAACACTCTCTTGCCCAGCTGCATTTGTCCAGCTCCTGCAAATGGGTCTGTGGGCACCAGGGGTGATGCCCTCAAGGCAGCATGTCTCACAGGTCATTGTGACTGCACAAGGCTCACATCCCCCAGCCCTGTAGGACCCCGTGCCAGGACCAGTGGTTTCTGTGCTTTAACTCTGTCCTCAACGGGAGGCACATGGAGTCTTCACTGATGGACCAAGCATGCTCCATCCTGAAGGGTGAAGGCTCCACCCTACATCTGCCTTCAACTGCAAATAAAAATAATCCTTCCTTTGTTTCTTTGCCGTTTGTGTTCCACTGCTACCCCCTCACAGAGTGGGCAGTGAACATGGCCAGGGACACAGGGAGTTGGGAGAAAAGTTGGGATGAAAAAGCCAAAATCCCAGCCCTGAGCTCTAACTGCTCTACCTGCTGCCTCTGCTCTGCATCAGTGCTTTTTATTTCTTGGTACACTTTAGCTTTTTTTACCCAAGGAGAAAGGGATCATGCAAATGATTTGCCCCAAGGGGTTTCTGGAAGCTGTTTAAGCCAGCAAATGCTGCCTTCTCCCCAGCTGTGCCATGCAACTCAGTATGCTCATGAATTTCCCCTCCCTTAAGTGCAGGAAAGGGCTGACAGATGTTAACACACATCAGTGTCTCAGGAGACAGGAATTAAAGCCACACTGGACCCTTCGAAGACACACATTAGTGTCAGAAATTTCTAATCAATCAGCTCAGAGCCTCCTGGGGTCAGAAGCCTTTTTGAAATTCAAATGGAGAATGTCTCCTAATGGGTTTTATTTTGATTGCTATAAATTGATTAGCGTTAAGATAAACAAGTTTTGTTTCCTTCTGAAAGCTCTAAATATGCTCTGGGGGAGGAGAAGCAGTGGAGTCTGATTGCTTCCCATTAGGATGTCCTCACTTAGCTCCCACCCCATCACCAGCTTGCACCAGACATGATCATCTCTCCAAACCTGGCTAAGGGCCATGGATCCATCATACACAGAGGCTTTTGTGATGGAGCAGGATGCAGGTTTGAGTAGAAGGTGTGAGCACCCTTGTTGGTTTTCCAGAGTGGGATGTGGAACTGCAGATTGTTTCTGGAGGAAACCAGTGGAGGTTCATGTGGTGCAAAGCACGGCCATGTTTGAGAAGGACCCAGGGGGTTCAGCCCAGCAGCTGTGATGAGTTTGGGAGATGCTCCATTGCAGGAGCTTTTCCTCTGGGTGGTGGCTCAGCAGTCACCGCTGTGACTGTCACCAAACACAAGACTCTCATGTCCCCAAGACCCCAATGGCAGATGTGTGGGCAGGTAGGTCCTGTGGCTGGGCTGAAGCCACGCATCTGTATAGCTTACTGGTGGGCTGTGGGTGAGCTGGGGTGAGCATCATCTGAGGAGCGAGTGGGGGCCCTGGGCATGGAACCTGTGGCTTGAGCCACACTGCTGAATGAGAGCCGCCTGAGAGCCACTGAGACCTCTGTGTTCCCTGCGACGCCTGTTTAGCCCCTGCTGCTTGTGTTTACTCAGTACTGTCCACGTGTATTCCCTGCAGCCTGTGTGTGCTCCCTCTACCTGTGTCTGCTCCCTACAGCCCCATGTGCACTGCTATAGCCGACTGTTCTGCCGGTGCCCTTGTGAGTGCTCCCTTCAGCCTTCGCGTGGTCCCAACACAGTGTTACATGTACAGCCCCATGAGTGTCAACTGGTGAGTGCTCCCTACAACGTGTGTGCTGCCTACAGCCCGTGTATGCTGCCTACAACCCATGTGTGCTGCCTACAGCCCGTGTGTGCTCCCTACAGCCCATGTGTGCTGCCTACAACCCATGTGTGCTCCCTACAACCTGTGTGTGCTCCCTACAACCTGTGTGTGCTGCCTACAGCCCGTGTGTGCTGCCTGCAACCCATGTGTGCTGCCTATAGCCCGTGCATGCTCCCTACAGCCCATGTGTGCTGCCTACAACCCATGTGTGCTGCCTACAGCCCGTGTGTGCTCCCTACAACCTGTGTGTGCTGCCTACAGCCCGTGTGTGCTGCCTACAACCCATGTGTGCTGCCTATAGCCCGTGTGTGCTCCCTACAACCTGTGTGTGCTGCCTACAACCCATGTGTGCTGCCTACAGCCCGTGTGTGCTGCCTACAACCCATGTGTGCTGCCTACAGCCCGTGCGTGCTCCCTACAGCCCGTGTGTGCTGCCTGCAATCTATATTTACTCCCTACAGTCCGTATGTGCTCCCTACACCCATGTCTTCTCCCTATAGCCCGAGTGAGCTCCCTACAGCCTGTGTGTAATCCTTACAGCCCATATGTGCTCCCTACACCTCATTTGTTTACCGTATACTCTTGTGTGTACTTTGTGTGTTCCTCATAGCCCCATGTGTGCTTCCTACAGCTCCCTGTGTGCTCTCTACAACCTTTGAGTCCTCCCTACAGCCTATGGCTGCCCCTACAGCATGTGTGTGCTTCCTGCAATCCCCCCTGTGCTCCCTACAGTCACACATGTACTCTGTGTTACCTAAAGCCCCCATGTGTGTACTCTGCACAGCCATGGATGTGCTCCCTACAGCCTGTCAGTGTTCTCCCTACAATACCATGTGTGTTGCTACAACCCATGTGCGGTCCATATAGCTGATGTGTGTTCCCTGCAGACAGTGTGTGCTCTTCCCTTCAGTGTGTGTGTATTGCCTACAGCCCTATCTGTTCATACAGCAGCCCTGTGTGTAGTCTCTACAACCTGTGTGCTCTGCACAGCCCCATGTGTGCTCCCTACAGTGTATGTGTGCTCCCTACAGTCTGTGTGCACCCTACAGCCTGTCTCAGTACAGTTCACTTGTGCTCCCTACAGCCTCTGTATGCTCTCTACAGCCTCATCTGTACACCCTACTATTCCTGTGTGTGCTCCCTGTAGCCTGCGTGAGATCCTACAGCCTGTGTGTGCTCCCTATAGCCCGTGTGTGCTCCCTACAGCCTGTGTGTACTGCCTACAGCCTGTGTGAGATCCCTACAGCCTGTGTGTGCTCCCTACAGCCTGAGATCCCTACAGCCTGTGTGTGCTCCCTACAGCCTGTGTGAGATCCCTACAGCCTGTGTGTACTGCCTACAGCCTGTGTGAGATCCCTACAACCTGTGTGTGCTCCCTACAGCCTGAGATCCCTACTGCCTGTGTGTGCTCCCTACAGCCTGTGTGAGATCCCTACAGCCTGTGTGTACTCCCTACAGCCTGTGTGAGATCCCTACAGCCTGTGTGTACTCCCTACAGCCTGAGATCCCTACTGCCTGTGTGTGCTCCCTACAGCCTGTGTGAGATCCCTACTGCCTGTGTGTACTCCCTACAGCCTGTGTGAGATCCCTACAGTCTGTGTGTGCTCCCTACAGCCTGAGATCCCTACTGCCTGTGTGTGCTCCCTACAGCCTGTGTGAGATCCCTACAGCCTGTGTGTGCTCCCTACAGCCTGTGTGTACTACCTACAGCCTGTGTGAGATCCCTACAACCTGTGTGTGCTCCCTACAGCCTGTGTGTGCTCCCTACAGCCTCTGTGAGATCCCTACAGCCTGTGTGAGATCCCTACAACCTGTGTGTGCTACCTACAGCCTGAGTGAGATCCCTACAGCCTCTGTGTGCTCCCTACAGCCTCTGTGAGATCCCTACAGCCTCTGTGTGCTACCTACAGCCTGAGTGAGATCCCTACAACCTGTGTCTTCTGTCAGCCGCTGCGCGTGTTCCCTGCCACCTTAGAGCACCATGGGTGCTGCCCCAGGTGTGGTCCATCCATCCTCTGTGTGCTGCCTACAGCCTCTTTGGTGCTCCCTATAGCCTGTCGGCGTGTCCTCCCGACAGCCCCCGGCGCTTCCCGCAGTTGCTGTTTGCTTCCTACACAACTCTGTGCTCTTAGCCTCCTCGGGTACCACTGCTGGGTTTTTCTTTGCCTTTCTCAAACTGGGCTGGACAGAGGTTCTTGAGGTGATGGCAAGTCACACCAAGGAGCTTGGCGACTTTCCTTTTGCTTTTGTTTTGCCTTCTTTTTTGTGTCCCAACTATGGGCATGATGGAAGTGCATCTGAAGAACAACAAAGCTGGGGAAGGTTCTAGAGCACAGGTTTTAGGAACAGCTGAGGGACCTGGGGTTGTTCAGCCTGGAGAAAAGGAGGCTCGGGGGAGAACTTCTGTCTCTCTACAACCACCTGGTTGGAGCCAGGTGGGGGTCAGTTCCAGAGGAGGTTTAGGTTGGATATTAGGAAAAAATTGGATACTAGGAAAACTTTCTTCACTGAGGTTGTTAAGCAGTGGAACAGGCTGCCCAGGGAAGTGGTGGGGTCGCCATCCCTGAAGGTATTCAAAAGACATGTAGATGTGGTGCTGAGGGACATGGTTTAGTGGTGGACTTGGAAGTGTTTGGTTTATAGGTGGACTCACTGATCTTAAAGGTCTCTTCCAATCTAAACGGTTCTATGATTCTATCTCCTAGTACCATTTCAAGGCTGAGGGTGAGGAGAAACAAGAATGGTCCATCTTGTGAAAGTCAGTGGGCCACTGACTTCTAGTGAGTGCTACAGCTGGGTGCTTGGCACCACTTGGCTTCCTGACAGCGGCATGGGGAACGGTGTCCAGTAATGAGGGACATGCCACATGCTAGCAGGTGCTGCTGGGATGTCATGCTGTTCCTGGTGGCATGGTCTTGCTGCTGGGTGGGGATGGGGACCTCCTGGCTGTCAGTAGCTGTAGTGGTGCAGGGTGGTGACAGCATATTGGTGTCAGTGGTGGCCTTGTGCTGGGTGGTGGTGAAGATCTCTCTGTCGTTGGTAGGGAGGGTCTTGCTGCTAGCGGTGGTGAGGATATTGCTGGTGGTGGTGATGGTGTCTCTGCTGGGAGGTGACAGGAGGCTGGGTGTGCCTTCAGAGGAGACATCCAAGTGGTGCTCTGTGCTCTGGTGTGCATGAAGCCCAGGAGATAGGCTGTTCATATTTCTGTACTGAACAGGGAGCTGATGTTAATGAACAGCTAATTAACATCACAGGCCTTGATGGTTGCAGTGTCAGCGTCCCTAATTAGTCTCACACTAATCTGCTTTAATTAACTGTCCCTGTCGCGGTTTTAATTTAATTTTGAGCTCTAGACTAGATAGAGCAGTCCTGTGAACATCTGAGTTCCAGTACCATGGCACTATCTGCACTGGGAGGGACTGGCAGGGCGGTGGTGGCCAACCAGGCACCCTAGCACATGGAAGAGGCAAAACTGCTCTGCACCATCTGCTAGTGCTTTTCCAGGGATGAGTAACCACTGCTGCATGACCCCAGTTCTACCAGTCCCCAGGCGTGTTGCCACTTCCAAGACAGGCTGTCCTGGCTGGGCCACAGCCACGTGGAGGAGTCCGTAACCAGGCGTGCACTGCACTGTGCGAGGTCTCCTTGAGACAGGAACACAAGAAGCTGTGTGTTCTCCCTGCTGGGGACCAGCATGGGAGCAGAGCAGGCTCCACATCCCACTGTGATGAGTGTGAGGGTTATTGAGATCCTTGTGTGGGAGGATTGGCAGAGAACAAGCTGGGGAGGCACTTAAGGATGGTTTCCCATGGGAGCAGATGAAATCACAGGAACAAAGGCAGCGGGGAGAGGTAGCCCAGAGAGAGAGGAGGAGAAGCCACCAGGCAGGAAGAGCCTTATCATCCTGAAGGTGTGGTGAGGAGCTTGTGTTTAGTCCTGACTGAGTTGCTGTCTGTACCCAACTGCAGTTGAGTCTGCTTGTCCTGCCAAGCAGAGCTCTGCCTTGCAAGCCAACTGCAGCCAGTCTGTGCCCTTGCACCCAGCACTGCCTTTCTGTGGAAAACCAGGCTCTGTACTGCAGAGCCAGGAGGAGCAGCAGTGAGAAGAGGACATAGACCTCACCTCTGGGAGCCTGACAGCTTGAGTTTTGCTCATGTGACCCTAATAGTGAAGCAATCCCATGTCAACATCCTTGGGCTGCAGGACGTGTCTGGGTGGGGAGGTTTGGGCTTTTGCTCTCCGCTGATGAAGAGACAGGAGTCTGCAGCAGGAGTGGGCTGGGATGTGCACCCCATGCTCCAGCCCAGCTCTGCTTTCCCCTCTCTGCCCCAGCATGGTGTCCTTCATCAGACAGGGCACACATCTTCTGAAAACATGAGCCTCTCCCCATGGGACCTTCATGGGGGTCCTTTTTAATCTATGAGGGCAAGAGGGCCTTTAAAGTGGGAGTTCATGCTTGGCAGCATCCCAGGGAGCTGTGCAGTGCTGGGCTGGGCTTGGCTTGGCTTGCCCATCTGGATTAGCGGGGCTCTGCCATCTGTCCTGCTCCCAGCCCTGGCTGGAACTGCTCCAGGTACCTCACTCTTTGAAGAAAACCCTTCTCCAGCTGCAGTCCCTGCTCCAAATAACCCAGATGCTTCCCACCTAGGCAAGTGGGGTTGCTTTCCCCATCTCCTCTGAAATGCTTGTGTCATCTGCAGCTATGCTGTGGGCTCCAGGAGCAGCTAACCTTGGGGAAAATGCTGTGAAGGTTCCTGGAGAAGGACTTTTGGGACTCCTTGCAGCCAAATGAGCACAGTGCTTGGGCAGTCTGTGGATTAAGAAGCCCATATCTATCCATATTTTTATACAGCTGCTGAGTGACCAGGAAATTGGTGGTTGGTCCACATAACCCATGCACAGTTCTCCCATCACCTCTGACCCAACATGTTGGATACTTCCTGTCTCATCCATCTGAGGATCTCACTGATGTGTTGCTGCAGCTTCATGCAAGGCTGTCTCACTCAGACCATATAGTATAGGTTGGAGAGTGACCTGCTGGAGAGCAGAGTGGGGAAAGGGACCTGGGGGTCCTGGTGGACAGCAGGGTGACCATGAGCCAGCAATGGACCCTTGTGGCCAAGAAGGCCAA